>VMDO01009786.1:22757-75388 GCA_007922755.1 Pedetes capensis
TTAGCTGGCAATATGTTTTTCTTAAAGCACATTATTTGTACAATATACTAAGTTTCATTGTGACATTTTCATATATGTCTATTATGTACTTAAGAGCTTTCTATACTCAGTTTCATTACAGTTTATTTTTAACAAATATGATTGAGAATAATACATGCTGTGTATTCTCGAAGCTAATCCACACACTTTCAATAATTTTAGAGGGCTACAAAAACAGATATGGACTAGCATCACCAGAGGATTGGATTCCCAGTAAAGAGTTCTGGACCACAAATCCAACCCCCACAAGATTCCAATCCAAATCTGATGTTGTAGCCCACTAAAACTGTTGAAAGGGTATGGATTAGATTCAAGAATGTATGTTATATATATGAAACTTGAAATTTTGGTTGTAATTTATATGGGGAATTTAAATATGATTTGGCTACTCATTTCAACATGTGCTGAATAAGTTTTTGGTTTTGATTCCTAATTAAAATCAGCCTTTCACTGAATGATTGGTGTGGACATAAATAATTTCCTGAAATTTTTCAATACAGATAGATGTTTCCTGTGCATTGTCAGTTAATATATTGATCTTCTTTTATTTTCACATTGATTGTATCTTAAATAGATTAAAGGACAGAATTGATAATATCAAAATGTGTGATTGTTATCAAGTCAAATATATCTGTGTAAGTTTCCTGTATGTGCATACACACACATATAAATAAATGAGGCATTCTAATAAATATTCCATCCACAATAATATGACACAAGTAGATACATAAAATGTATAGATATAGATAAAATATTTTGGAAAAAATACTATAAGAAATGACTTCAATAAAAGGAAATATATTATAAAATCCTTCTGATATATAAAATAGTCTTGCCTGAAGGAACAGATATTCATGCTTTTAAGTAAGAAACTTTAACAATGAAAAATATCACTTTCTCAAATTATTTTATAGCTAATAAAATTATAAGCAAATCTATTATTTTTAAATTTCACACAAATATCCCAGGTTCATCTAAAGAAGAAGTCTTTTGAACACAAAGGATTGTGTGAACAGACTTGCTATGGCAGATTTTAAAATATATTATACAAGATTAAAAAAAACAAGCACATTTAATCAAAGTGTTACACGTAAGACAATGTCAGTAGATCAAAACTGAGAGTTCAGATAGAGGCCATGTTTGCATTTGACAAATGTAAAAGGGAATTTATAATGTCGGCTGGTGGGAGAGACAAATCAATAAATTTCATTGGGACAATTTATTAGCTTAGAGCCAAATCTGTTTTGATTATACCTACATTTACATAAAAATTTATCTAAGAAGAAAAGTTACTTGACTTCTAAAAGAGGAGTACTTGGTTAAGTGCAAGGATAGTAGAATATATTTGAATACATAAATAAAATAACTTAATAAAAATACAATAATGGACATTTATTGAACACTTATTATGTTCCTGACCTCTTGCCAAGGGCTTTCTTTGCATTCTCATTCTAAATAGCCTTATGTCTTATATGTCATTATTAGGGCAATTTTACAATTGAAAATTAGAAAATCTAAGACATATGGCCAAGGTCTCCTAGCCAATAACTGATAGGTCCTAAATTTGAGTCAGGGCCCTCTGACTCTAGACTTTGTATTTAATCATTTTGGAACTCAATGCCTCAGTTTAAAAATAACAGTAACTTCAAATTAAAAACTAACAATTCTTGGGAAAATGCCCTCAAATATGACATATCAACCAGGAACAGTGGCTCACACCTGTAATCACAGTGACTCAAGAAGTGGAGGCAGAAGGGTCACTAGTTAAAGGCCAAAGGCAGCCTGTATAACTTAGGGAGACCCTGTCTCAAAGTAAAAAAATAAAAAAATTGGGCTGGAGTTAGAGTTCCATAGCAGAGCACTTGCAAAGTCTATGCAAGGCCCTGGGTTCAACCTCCAATTACTTTTTAAAAAATCACGTATAAGTGCCATCAGATAAAAGAAATCCAATATGTAGTAAAGATGTGACACGTGGCTTTTATCATTACATTATCCAAACTACAAAATCCAACTCTTCCATGGTTACAGATTTATGTGGGCCAATAGAGAGAAAATTATAAACGAAGAATTCATTCCTTCCTCAGGAAGTATACAGTCCTAATGGGAGAGGTAAAAAAGGATGACTTAAGGGAACTCACCATTCAATCCTTCAGTTATATTTATTGTGTATCTACTAAGGATCAGCATATGGACAAGTCTCTGCTGCATGAAACTTACTGTCTAGTAGGTTGCTGAGAGAGCAGAAAATAAAACAAAAACAAGAAGTATACAACATCAAGTGGTATCTGACAACATAGATATTTGTCAGTATGTTGGGCAGAGGGAAGAGTGGCTATTCTATACCATTTAGACTGTCTGCTTTAGACAAGAGACCTGAAAATAGTATTATATGAAGACTCTGAAGATTTCAGGAGAAAGAATATTCCAGGTTAAGGAAACTTAAGAGCAAAGACTTGAAGATACAAGTATATCCGACCCACCTAAAGAGCAAGAAAGTCATGTGTTATTAAAGGAGACACAGGAGGGATCATAGGCAAGAAAAACAACTACATTTTTGGATGAACTTCCAATATAAATAGATTTGTTGTGTCTCATTGTCTGATCACAGTTATAGTGGTTTGTGTTTAAGTTTATTGCTTTTATGAATCCATCAAACTACACAGTTCTTCACACTCACAAAATGTATTAATGCTAGCTTCCAATGGCAGATATTTTAATGATATATTCTCAAATTTCTTTGAAATATTGCTATTTTATACCTATTGATCAATGTATATTTGACTACATTTTAACATTACATTTGTTTGTTTTTAATTAAGGAGAGAATAAAACATATTTTCTTTCTCTTGCTTCCTTTCTTTTTAAATTCTTTCTTTTAATTCTTGTAACAATTAGAAAACCCATCTTAATATTTTCATGTTGGGTTTGTGAAATAGAAGAAATACTCTGTTTTCGATGTTTAAGAGCTGACAGCTTTCAAATGTCCACCCATTTCCCTTCTTCAAACATCTGGACAACTTAATAAGAAAGCCCACATCACCTTCTGTTGTTTGGCACTAGTGGAAATTTGAAACTACAAAATCCCCTGCCAGAGCCCCTGATCTTTCCCAGCCCCAACCCCTGACCACAACAAAATCCAAAGCCCACTATCCTTCCAATTTAACCACTATCATTTATTTCTATGGGCAGAAATTGAGACTTTCTCCTTGGAGAATCTATTTTTTTGCCATTTACCATGTGAATAAACATTGTTTTAATTTTATATCCATTGATATCTATGTGTGATTCATCCCCACATCTGTAAATTCCTGACACAGACAAGAGATATTCAGAGTTCAAATAAAATCAGTTGTAATTTGTGCTCCACTGCCCTTCAATTTGTTTGTTCAAAACCACCTTGGCTGATCAAAGATGAGGTTTGGTTTGGTTTGGTTTTTGCTAGGTGTTTGGACCCAGATTTGGCACATGTCAGACAAGTGCTGTACCACTTAGCCCTACACTTAGCTTCCTTTTTTAAAATTTTATTTATTTATTTTTTGTTATTGCTGTTTTGTTTTATTTTGTTTTGAGACAGAGTCTCACTAAATTTCCTAGGCTACCTCTGGCGTCAAACTTGGAATTTGACTACCTCAGCCTCCAGGGCTGCTGGGATTCCAGGCATGCTCCATGGTACCTGGTAAAGGCAGTTGGTTTTAAACTTCTAACCCACATCATTTGAAGAAATGTTAACAAATTCCCTGAATCAATTATTCTTTGAACTCTCCTCTTTAGTTGGGTCTGTTGATATGTACTTCTTAACATGGGGCTTGTTCATTAATTAAAAGTGACTAATTTAAATGTGAAGCATAGTCACCAAATGCTTATTTTTACTAGACTTCTCTGCTAATGTCAGGAGTTTGAACCAATGAGCCATGGAAGATAACATAAGGTTGAAAATATGTCCTCGTAAGTCTTTTCATTAATATAGTTGAAAGAAAATAAAGGAAGAAAGAGCAAAGGGAAAATAATGGAGATGTGAGTATATATGAAATTTTAAAATATCTCAAAAGAAAATCTAGTTGAAAATGACAGATTAACATGAAAATGATTTGTCTGCTCAGTTCAAGTAGAACAAAAACATTTTGTAGACTATCTAATCTTGTATTTTTAGACTTAGAATATTATTCTAAGTTATATGTAATAAAAAATTTGATTTCACTTTTCATTAGGGATTGTTTCTTTAAACATTTTTTAAATAAGGGATAAGATTGTAATATACATCATACACAAATCCCATTAAAAACTCTCCATAGACTGTGCCATATTTTTGTCACCTGTCACATCCGTGAATATATTACACTCATGTACATATGTTGGCCCAATAGATTATAAATTTCTGTGTCTTATTTTTCAATTCCTGTGTCAGTCAAGAAAAAAATTTCTATGTATCCAATTTTATTAAAAAATATTTGAGCCTAATGGTTAAATTATCTTCCTTATTCACATTAGAAGGACATTACTTTCCAATTTCTTGAGTTTTTTAATCCTGCCCCATGTTCATCTGTTGAAGTCATATTCTGACATTAAATAGCAACCCAAAAACTGCCTGTCAGACATTCCTGTCTTAATTTAGTTTCCCTTTTTACTTAGATATATGATTGGAAATATGTTCTTGAGCATCTTATTTCCCTCCTAAGCCCTATCAATATAGAATTAGAAAATTAAGATAAAATATCTGCAAAGTTGTTTGATTGTTGATTCCTACTCCTTTTATTTTAAAAAAGCATTAGAGCCTTTCATTAACAATTTCTTTCAATTAAACTTTCAACAGGTATTGGACCTTAGAGATTCCAAGATATAGATGTATGGCATAAATCTAGTATGTATCCTTATGAATTTAAAGCACATGATATGTTTTGATAGCTAATTGGATGGAATGCAAAGGTCCTTTCATGAAAATCATGTGACCCATCCCTGTATGCCATAAAGGATGCAAAAGCTATCTCAGCCTGGACTTGAGCTTGGAGTAGTCCCCTCTGTTCAGAGCACACTCTCATTTTTAAAATAGCTATGGTTCTCTATGAAAGCACAAATTGGAAATTACTTGTATTTCTCTTCAGTTATAAAATCATGCGTCTCTGTCATGTATGAAGTATGTCCTAAGCCTCTCATCCAAATTAATAAGCTTTGTACTTTCTGGCCTTCATGTTGTTCCACACTGAATTATAGGTTGGGTAACAGCACAACACAGAGAAAAGCACAAGCTTTGATAGCAAAAAGTAAAAAAAATAAAAAAATAAAAAAATAAAACCACTTGGATTCATATAGTCCAGGTTTCTTGTTATTTATTTGTTTGGTTTTCTGTCCTAGAATTCCAGGACACACAAGAAGCCCCATAAGGGTAGGAGGAAGCCAGTATGGTGACTCACGGTTGTAATCCCAATGATTTGGGAAGGAGGGGGAGAAAGGAGGATCGCAAGTTCTAGGCCAGAGGTTTGTTGTTGTTGTTAGATGCTGTCGAATCGGTATCCGACTCATAGCAACCTTCATAGGGTTTTCAATGGCTGACTGTTTCGGGATTACCTCGGGAGTGGATTGCCAGGTCCTTCTCCCATTTGTGCGGTGCTGGGAATTGAACTCGGAACCTCAGAGACTGCAACGCAGCGCTCTACCAACTGAGCCAAATCCCAGCCCCAAAGCTAATCTGTGTAATTTAGTGAGTCCCTGTCTCAAAAAGTAAAAAAATGGGCTGACGCTGCAGCTCAGTGGTACTGCACTTGCAAAGTATTCGAGGCCCTGGGTTTAACTCGTGGTACCACGAGAAAGAAAAAAAGAAAAAAAAAAATAGTATGAGGGAAACAAAGATAAACCAAGTGCAATAGATTTTCCAAGATAAGTGTTCAGAAAGTTTATAATATTTAAATGGGAATCAAAGTTATTAGATTATTAATTCACAAAATTAGAAATGTTGTTAGGTGCTGTCCAGTCGGTGTCTGACTCATAGCAACCCTACCTACAACAGGCGAAACACTATTGTCAGTGCTTCTCTGCTGTTTATAGGGTTTTCAATGGCGGATTGACTTTTGGGAGTGGGTTCCCAGGTCCTTCTCCCAAGCTTATAGCACCTGATGTTCCCAGGTGGTCTCCCATCCAAGTACTAACCAGGCCTGACCCAGCTTAGCTTCTGAGATCTGATAGGATCAGATTCCACAGTGGTAAAACTGCAGGCTTAGAAATAATACCCACTATTAAAAATCTCATTGTTGTTAGGTGCATGGGGTCGAGTCCGATTCATAGCAACTTTTGTAGGGTTTTCCATGGATGATTGTTTCCTTGTTGCTTTGGGAGTGGATCACCACGTCCTTCTCCTCTATTACATATCTAGTGAAGATGTAATTGGGGAAATGCTGATAAGATTCGCCTTATACATAAGCAAAGCTGAGATTATAGATGACAGAGAAAATAATGCTGTTTGTACATTGAAGTGACAAATTGCTCACTTATTGCTGACATAAAAATCCTGTTAGTGCTATCTTGAGGTATCATGAAGTATAAATTTATAAAATGGGTAAATGATTTCAGAGTATTCAACAAATGGCAATGTCACATACCTACTCTTAGTATTTTCTACTTCTTCAAAACATTAATAAAATTATATTTGAGTCTACACTAAGGAATTTGTGCTTTTTGGGGAGGCACTGAGAATTATTAAAATATTTTTCACTTGGGAAGGAATATCATCACAAAATGTATTACTTGGAAATAATATTTTGAGAGAGTTTTGAAGAATGAAATTAAAGAGAAAAAGATCAAAGCCCAGGGCACAGTGAGTACAAGGGTATATTTCTGTGCCATATACAGAGAGCATTTTCATGGGCCAAATAGAAGTTAGATGGGGAAGAATAAAGCCTCTCTGAACTGTTCAATCTGGATTATTTAAGGAAAGTCAGCCATATTAAAAATTATGGAAGTTTAGAATGAAAGCTATGGCTCTTTCTTCTTTTTTAAAAACAAAATGAGTTCTTCAGTTTATTTAAAATGACAAAATTGCTAAGTCATTTTGATCCTACGAGTTAAGATTTTCAACCACTTATTATGTACTTGGCACTAGAAGTGAGTCCTTATTTGCTGCATGACAAAAGCCCATTTTTCAGATAAGGCAACCAAAGCCCAAGTACCTGTCCACTATTATCTGGATCATAAATGGTAAAACCAGGACTTGCATCCAGATATACTGGCTATGATAAATTTTGTTCTCATCCAATTTATGACTTACAAGTATACGTCTCAAGCTGGGATTCAGTGAAGACTTGGAGCTCATGAATGCAGGGGCTGGACAGAGGAGGAGCCAGTGGACTTTAGGAGAAGGCAGAGCCCTTGTCCTAACTGTGCCCACCTGCAAGGTTTACAATCTGATTCATGTGTTCAAATGCCAAGGCTCTTCAGTCAGTAGATTTTGAGTAGAAACTGATACTACTATTTAAAAAAATCCACAGATGATTTGGATTCACAGGCAGGGTAAGAACCAATAATATAGAATGGGACCCTGTAGAAGGCACCAATGCAAGCCTGGAGACGTGTATCAAGAGTATTACTTAAGTTTTGTCATTCACTCTGTGCACCATCCTCCATTTCAAGGGTACAAGTGGAGAAGCTGAGTCTAAGCCACATTCATGGACACATAACTTCTAAATGTTTAATGGCATTCACATCAAAGCCTGATTTTAAAGTTTATGTTGTTCCAACTACATATATTTCTTTAAAATTGTTGTTTTCAAAGCCATGGAGTCTAAAAAGTTGCTTTGGGGCATCCTGGTGGAGGGGAACATAACAGATTAGGAACAACAGCTTGGAGGTCTCCACCACCTTCCTATATTAAAGTCACAGAATCTCCACACTTGGATAGTGGCATTCTATCTACATTTAATTTTAAAGAAGCCTCATTGAATGAAAAATGTTTAAAGATTACAAACTAAGCTAAGAACACAAAGTAAGAGTCATGAAAATAGAAGAGGGTGTTCAGAAGATATGAGAACTTTGTATGTATAGGAAGTTTCTATTTTAATTAATTGATGAAAATCATGAAAAATCAAAATGTCCACAACTGCTATTAACTATAAGAATAATCAATCATCTGAATACTCTCACTGAAGCAATGCTATTGAAAACCTATTTCTTCTTATCAGACAAATCAGTTATTAGTGTTTTATATTAACAAATGTGTCTTAATGACTTTCTTATCTCTTATTCCATCTTACCTTATATGGACCAAGCTCGCACCCAGGTCAAATGCACTCCCTCATTGTGTTGTCTGAGGTGGCTGTCCATGTGATCTAGCATCTGAACTGAGACACTTTACGGAGTGAAAAGAGGAGCTTCTACTCTGTGAAAAGAGGCAAGCCCCATGAGTGCCACAGGAATGTGGGGATTTGTGATTGCTACAATTTGTGTAAGACATGAGTGTGTTCTGCATGAGTTCATGTGCTCAAGAATGGGTCCTCAGAGTTAATGGGGTGGAATCTTTTAGATGGACTTGTATGAGGTATTTGGGTCACTGCAAGTGCTATCCAGGGAAGGGACTGGTGCTGGTCTCAAGGAGTGAGTTAGTTCTTGAAACAATGGGCCATTATAAAAAAGCAAGCTTAGCCCCTGAGTCCCTCCACTTCCTATCTTGCTAGGCGATGCTTTCAAGTGTCCCTCGGCCACTGTAATGCCATGAATCCTAAGGCCTTCACCAGAGTCAAGAAGAAGCAAGTGCCTTGCTCTCAGACTTCCAAAACTATGAGTTAAATTGACCTTTTACTGTTACAAATTATCCAGCCTCATGTGCTTCATTATAGTAATTGGAAAATGTACTCATACAATACTCATACAAGTATGAAATTTAAGCACTATCAAGTTTAAAATCATCAGTCTGCACATTCTTATATAAATCAGGGAAATTTAAGCACTATCAAGTTTAAAATCATCAGTCTGCACATTCTTATATAAATCAGGCCCTCCAGTTGACCAAAGTACATAACACTTTCTAGTGCAAACGTTTTTGTTGCCTACTTGCTCTGTGTCTTATACAAAGGAAGGATATAGAGATAAACCCAATCCTGTTATAAGTAAAACCTATGAGTATATGCCTACAATTTTTAATCAGTTTGCACTTTGGTTCTCACATCCAACTAATAATCGTTCTTTTCTTCCTTATCACAAGGACTCACTCTCCCCTAGAAATCCCAACTCAAAATCTTTTGTTTGTTCCCAAAGAAGCAGAAATCCAACTGACCAAACCATCAATTGACTTAATAGGATTTCCATTATTGTCTTATACTGGGAATAATACAAACTAAAATATACAAACAAACAAAATATACAAACATACATTTATTTATACAAATTTATATTTTATATAAATTATATTTATATTATATTATATATTATATTATATATATTATATTATATATTATATAATATAATTATATATTATATTTATATTTATATTTCATACAAATTTATATTTTATACAAATTTATATATTTATATAAATATTTATACAAAATATAAAATATGCAAACAAACAAAATAATACAAACTAAAATATACCCTTACCTGGGATACAGTGAGAACAATAGACCAATAGCCACCTTAACATTTCAGCATGTCATGCTGTAGGGGTTTGTGTGTTGCTGTAATATGGAAAGCAACATCAGTAGAGTCATCCATGATGAAAAAGTTTCAGCTGAGCTTCCAAACTAAGGCAGACTAGGGAGAAGCACCCAGCAGCCTGAAACAATTAGCCATTGAAAACCCTATGAATAGCAGAGAACTACAGTCAAATATGGTCCGGGATTTAGCTTAGTGGGTAGAGTGCTGCGCTGCAGTCTCTGAGGCCCCGAGTTCAATTCCCAGCACCCCAAAAATGGGAGAAGGGCCTGGCGATCCACTCCCAAGGCAATCCCAAAGCACTCAGCCATTGAAAACCCTATGAGGGTCGCTATGAGTCGGATACGGACTAGATGGCACCTAACAACAACAGTCAAATATAGTACCAGAAAATGAGGCCCCCAGGCTGGAAGGCATTCAAGAAATGACTGGGGAAGAGTTGGCTCCTGAAAGTAGAGTTGACATTAGTCATAAGAGTCAAGAATCAAGTAAAGCCCCTGGGACCTTCTTTTACTGATGTGGCACAATTCAAATGAGAAAAAAGCATAATGATTGCAACAATGAACTCAAACATAAAAAGTTTGTGTGCATGGTCCAGTGTTGGGTAGTGTTTCAACACTGGGTAGTGACTCAACAGCAGCACCTAACAACAGCAACCTATATTGTACTTTTTATGTATGGGCTAATATATTCTATTAGGGTGAATATAAATTCATAATAACTGTAGTATCATTAGTGAAATAGCTAGTTTAGGATATTTGTACTACACAAAACTGTTAAGGTGCTATGGAACAATAATTTAACAATTTGTCACTTCTCTTTTCTTCTCTTTTCTTTTTTTTTTTTTTTTTTTTTTTTTTTTTTTTTTTTTTTTTTTTTTTTTTGTGCTTGGGGGTTGAACCCAGACTCTCACACTCGCTTTGTAAGCGCTCTATTACTGAGCTGCACTTATAGCCGTTTTTTACTTTTTATTTTGAGATAGGGTCCCTCTAAGTTGTGCAGGTTTCCTAAGGCCTCAAAATTTTGATCCTCCTGTCTCAGTCTCCTGATTCATTGGAATTACAGGAGTGAGCCGCCACGATCAGATAGCCTGTCTCTTCTTTTGCAGTACTTGGATATAAGCTTAATACTACAAACAATAGTTTGTGCAACTATTATACAAAAATAAGCTTAATACTACAAACAAGAGAATAAGAATGAAAATAATAAATAAGGGAAATCAGAACTGATCGGTCTCTCAGGGCGTTAATAGATTATTTTTGTAAAAGGGAAGAAAAGAGCTCTTTTTTTGTTGTTGTTTATTTGAGCAATGCTGAGATGAATTTCCCAGGGCCTTATGTAAACTGAAAGCTTGCATTGACCTGTTGAAATAGGAAAGCTTGTAACCATGGCAACAGATGACAAGTAAAATGGGTTTTTGCTGCAGTTATAAATAAGGTGGAGGAACCAGTAGACTTTTCCTCTCTGTCTGTGATAAAGACGACACAGAAAATGGAAACCACCATTCTTCTGTCTACAGGTTATTTTTCCTGTTATAAAATAAACATCATCCCCAGTGAAAATCTCCATAGAGTCAGAGTGTGATCTACAAGGTATGGAGAAGGGAAATTAGAGAGTGGAGACTGGGGAAATGAAGAAGAATAAGAAAAATGTAAACTTAGGCAATGCCACTGTTTAAAGAATTGATTCTCTCTTAGGAGCATGCTCTGCTTAATTGCAGCTCAGAGCCATACATTCCAGAATATCTAAAAATACAAATTCAAAGTGAAGGAGAAAAAAAGCCTCCTAAACTGGTATTCTGTAACTTTATTTTAGGTAGAGTAAAAAGGATATTAAGTGGAGTGCAACTATATCCATTATAATTATGTTTTAAAATGTGGTAAATGAACGATATACAATTCTTCACAATCTGAACCTATGTAGGTTAAATGGCCACTAGAGCTAAGTCTGTCGATGCTTTTAAATCAGAATTCTCATCAATTATCTTTCAAAAATCTGAACCCCTTTCACCCGACACTTGGTGGCACTACTACTTCGTAAGGCAAATCTCGGTAAAAGATTCTCAAATCTGTTTTGAGGCTTTGGAAAACACCTTCCCTGCCCTTCGGTGGCAATGCTCTGACTTTGCTACACGAGGCATTAATTATTCTTCCATCCCACACCACAGTCTTACTACTGTGGCCATTGAAAAAGAAAATTTTCTTACAAGCATTAATTTTTCTTATCCTAGGTTCCCAGAGGGAGATGAAAACCTGTCATTTAAGAGTTATTGGGCTGACACCATTGAAGCCCCAGCATCTAATGGAAGTTTCTGAGGTGGTGGAAGGGGTCTTTTTACCTGTTGTATCTAACAGGTAGCCATAAGCCACACATGACTATTGAAGCTTGAAATTTACATAATGCAATTGTTGTTATTAGGTGCTGTCCAATAGGTGTTCAATTCTATGTACAAGACCCTATGCACAAGAGATGAAACACTATTGTCCTGCTTCTCTATTGTTTATAGATTTTTCGATGTCTGATTGTTTTCTGGGAGTGGGTTGCCAGGTCCTTCTCCCAAGCCTATCACACCTGGTGTTCCCTGGTATTCCCATCCAAGTACTAACCAGGCCCAACTCTGCTTAGATTCTGAGCACTGAGGTGATCAGATGCCAGAGCAGTACAGATGTAGGCTTACATAGTGTAACAGAATAATTTAATTAAAAAAAAAAAAAACTATCTCAACTTCAATTTCAGTGGTCATTAGAGATTAAAGGTTTACCTTGTGGTATGTAGAGATCTAGGCTTTTAGCAGAAGAGCATTAACCAAATGGGCAGGAAAGGATGTAGAGTACACACGACATCACTCAGTTCCCCTATCAGTGAGGAAAGTCTAAGAAAACAAAATCAACCCATCATTCATATAAGAAAATCAGTTCATTATCCTTTTCCTGTTCACCAAACGTGCAGAGTGTTTTCTTTGCAGACACTTCTAAGTTGATTAGGTTTCCAGTCCATGAATTCCTACTTTTTCATGTTGTTTTGCTTTTCATCTGCATAGAAACTAAGGGAAAAAAAGACAGCGTTTCATGGGAATAGGTTTGTAGTGTGTAAGCGGAAAGAATTCTCCATGAATTCTCCATGAAATTCTTTTTCACCATCTCCAGTGACCTTGGCTGAAGGGGAGAATGCAGTTTTCCAAATTAGTTCTCTTTTATCTCACTGAATGCTAAACAGTCTAAAGAGATGGATGTTACACAGTGAGCAACAAGGACAGGGCTGATCCAAACACACAGTCAATCCCTGGAAACAAGGGCACACTGGAAAACAGAATAAGAATGGGATGCCCAAAATGCTGCCACCAGTGTGCCCTAGGCCAGCCTTAGATCTAGCATGAACTTTGCTCTTTACCTTCTATGGGGCTTAGACAAGTTCTGTTAAATTTGAAATTGTCTCTCATATTAAAAAGAAGTTGGTCTCCACAGAAAGGGACTGCGTTTTTTAATTTTCACATTTTTGTTCCTCTGGCCCCCAATTGTATACCTAAAACCTTTTCGTATTTGCAGAGGAGATAAAAGGAATAGAAGAAATGAAATGTCGTAAGTGGAAATCCCTGTACTGTAAAACCAAGGTGCTGATAATGGCTTCCTAATAGTAACAATGCAATTACTCTACTGACAGATATAGATGTGCAAGAATTACCACCAGACTCTTCTAAGAAATCCATTATGGGTTCTAAATCTAAGCAAATCTATTCCTGTGATAAGGAATACTGTGGCATATCCAGAGAAACTTTTCTGATAACTTTGCTTTTGGTATAAAATCTTATTCTGCAGCCTTCTTACTTGCATTTATGTAAAAAAAAATCTTTCAAAATGATATTGTATTTTTCACTCATCTGCTTCCTGTTGCCTTCAGCTGGTCAAAATCTGTACTCAGTTCCTACGGACCATATGCTAAGACTACGCCCCCACTTCTAACACATAAAAATTCCACTTTCTCTCTTCCACTTTCCTATAAATAATCACTTGTGTTTGTAATCCTTTTTGGTTCAAAATAGGTACAAAATGGAATTGATGACTGCTTCACATCTTCACAATTATTTCTCATATTTTTACTAATATTTTCATTTATCATTTACTGTCTCTGTCATTTTATCATGTGTCTAAGGATCACCAAATTTTGGGACTTACATGGATTTAGAGATCTACCAGAACCTGGGATCAATTGTTGTTGTTGTTGTTAGGTGCCGTCAAGTCAGTATCCGACTCATAGCGACCCTCTGTACAACAGGGGAAACACTATTGTCAGTGCTTCTCTACTGTTCATAGGGTTTTCAATGGCAGATTGATTTTTGGGAGGCGGTTGCCAGGTCCTTCTCCGATGGGATCAATTAGCAACCTGAAATTTCAAGAAAAACTTGTTTTGTGAAAATATTTATCAATCAGAGTCCGATTCACTGAAAGAGCATCAACTGTGTAAACAAGTAGAATTCATATAAAATATAGTTACTAAGAATAAACGGTAAGGAATTTATCAGGCAAGTAGCAATTGTAGGAAACAACTACAACACCCAGTGCTCAGGAAAAGAAAAAAAGAATACTAATAACTTGAAAATTAAAGGAAGGGCCCCTGGGACTTGAAACTGCCACTGCTCAGGAAGCACTGATCTGATGTTGCTGTATAGAAGGGAGCTGGAGGCAAACACAATAAATGTTGGGAAAAATTGCTCACTGTATTCAGCTGCTGCCAGGCAGAGACAACATAGCAGTGATGCTCAGAGTGACCACAAACAGACAGGAGGGCTACATAAGATAGAGAGGAAACAAAAAGGAAGGGAAATCTCTGTACTTTCCTCCAGCCTTGCAGCTTCCTTCTGACACCAAAGAGGAAGACAGTTGGCAGGACTGAAAAGCAATGATCTGAATTCCAGCTCCACAATCACTCACCAAGCAGAATGGAGAAGGGTTGGCTTTAAGCTACAAGAAAATCACTCAGTAATTGCACAGAGCTTACATTCTTTATGGGGAGAACAGTTGTATTTTAGTGAACTTCTCAAAGGAATGTGTGAATCAAAACAATTATCATTGACTAGAAGAAAATATTAAAAAGAAAAGGATCCCCAGATAACAAGTTTGGTGTCCTTTCTATTATTTTCTACTTTCTCTTCCATTTTTTGGGGGGTTTTTTGTTGTTGTTGTTTTGTTTTGTTTTGTTTGTTTGGTTGGTTGGTTAGTTACATTCTCACTAAAATGAAAGCATCTTATTGCAAATTCCAAAACATCATAGTCCTCAGAACATATTCACCAATGAATCATTTTTGTTGTAAAAGTTTACAACTTGTGTTTTGCATTCAAGCATTATTCTTTGATTAAAACATATAAAAATATTAAGCTTATGAATGATGTAATGTAATTTTGCATGTTAGAATTAATTTTAAATTAGTAATTAAAAATATTGTGTTTTTTCTACCTGACATGCCTTCGAACATTCTTTTGGAATCTATGTCATTATTCATGCTTACACAACCACTTGGGAATGTTGGAAACTCAGAGACTACCCAGGGGGAATAAAAAAATAAAAATAAGAATAACTCAAGTTAAGAGTATTCAATTGTTTGTATGGTTATGCATCATATTAATATCCAAAATGGTACAGTAACCTTTGATTAAAAAATTGCCCAATAAGTTACATGTAGCAAATCCATGCTTGACATTCAGATGAGACCAATATAATATCTTGGAGTGTTAAATCTACCATTCCAGAAATAGAAGTTCTCACTAAGCTGGATGTGCTGTTATGTTTGGAATGATCCCATCATAGGCAAATGCTGAGCGTTCTGGGAATAGGGTTGCCATTAAGGAGAGAGCTGGCAAGAGTCAGAAAGTCTATTTGGACTCATGAAAATGGAGATTGTGTCATACCAGATCTCTAGTTCCAAAGTAGGAACTGCAGAAGGAAGAGGAAATTGAAGCAGAAATACTGTCATATTGAAGAGTAGAACTCATATGGCCATTAAACCAAAATATTGCAACTTGGCTTGTACTTAGTTGCCCATGGGCAGTAGATATGGATTTTGGCACAGCAAGATTATTTTCCACTGCCGATGAGGAAGGGGCATCAAGCACATCATTAAATTTCGTTCACAAAGTAGCCTAAGCTGCAGGTGACATGAAACAGAAACAGAGGAAGAAGAGACCAATGGTCATAACCTCAGATCCATGGGGAAGCAACACAGGTAGGTAAATCTGAATGTAAAATGTAGCATCTCACTGACTTGGGAAGTGAAATATCCTGGAGATTAGAATTAGAGTATTAATTTAGTTTTTTTTTTTTTTTTTTTTTGCCTGAGGTAAATTTCTATGAGAACATTCCCCTATTTCACAGGAAGACTAATTTAACATAGATTTCCTTTACATCTATTTATGTCTGAACCTTACATGGTCTTCATACTGGAGATGCAGTGCGTATACTTGTTTGTCATGCAATCTTATTTACTAGATTGTAAAGAGCCCCAAAGCAGGGCATATGTTTCCTTCATCTTGGAATTCTCATTTCCTGGCAGGGAGCCTGAGACATAGCAGGCTTCCATACAGTTGGGTGAATTTGTTGAGTTTCAATCTGTTTTCAAAACAGATTCAATTGAATCAAACAAGTGACAATGTCCACCTGATTCCAGTGATTTGTCAATCTGGGACAATAGATACTACCTATCAATTGTGTTTCTAGGTTTGAAAAGCTCTTAAAATTCATCTATTTTGCCAGCCCTTAAAATTCTACCCTTTATTTCTTTATCTATATGGATGTGTTCATGCACATATGGGTATAGAATATGTATATACATACACATAATTATGTATCTTATGTAAATTTATATTTTGACAAATATTTTCCTAAATTTCAATGATTGGTTTTATCCATTTGTGAAACACAGAAGCCTTGTGTTCAAATTCATGTTTGAGAAGTCAAAAAATAAAAGCAAATGTGAAAGATCTCATTAGGCTTGAAAGAAAGAACTCAGAGAAAACAGCTAACCCAGAAAATGATATATCTTATTAAACTTTGAATCCATTTATAAATGCTATTGTGAACAGCATTACCGAGCTTCCAGCAAATATGGGGTAGAATAACATATTAATAAAAATAATACTTTAAGGTAAAAATACCAAACAGATTGAGAACAAAAATAAAATACATGCTTAATTGTAAAAAGTTAGGCAATTATTTAATTTTAATTTTTGAAGAAGAAAATTTGAATATTTAAACTACATATTGATGATTATTTTTAAAAATTCCATCCCCAATAATCTACATTATGAACTATTGTCTGGAAAACAAATATACATTCATCCATCCAAGGAACAGTGATTTGATCGGCCTTTATCAAGCAGTTTGTAAAGTAAGATCTAAGGATAGAGAGTAAGCAATACTGGCAGTCTCCCTGCACTCAACTTATATGTTAAAGGAGCTGATATATGATTGATAAATTAGCTTCATATGAATTTAGCTTTACATGAATTAAGTTCTACAAGATATAAGCACTATAAAGGAAGAAAAAGGATGCTAAAACAGAGGACAAGAACTCATAGAAGTTTAGGTATTTGAAGCACACACACACAAAAAACTTTAAGATAGGTAAGAATTTCAGGAGTGTTTAGGAAGCCTGGGGGTATCTGATGCTTAAAAAGAAGCATGGGAGGTGACATGAAGAGACAGTAAAGTGAGACCAAATAAAGCTTCAGCTTGGAAGTTCATTCTAATACGAAACCAGTGGAAATGTTTAGACAGGAACCGGATGTGATTTGATAGATATTTAAAATTAGGATACTAGATATTTTATGTAGACTAGATTATAGGAGTATGGAGTATTTCTTGTAGTTGTTGTTAGGTGCCGTCGAGTCGGTATCTGACTCATAGTGACCCACATAGAGTTTTCAATGGCTGTTTCGGGATTGCCTTGGGAGTGGATTGCCAGGTCCTTCTCCCATTTTTGTGGTGCTGGGAATTGAACTCAGGACCTCAGAGACTGCAGGGCAGCACTCTACCAACTGAGCTAAATCCCAGCCCAGAGTATGTCTTAGGAGACCATAAAAAAGACAATTTCACTATGTCTTGGTGAAAGATATTTGGCTTTTAAGACTGTCCCGGCAATGGAGATAGCAATAATTAGTGGAACTGAGATGTTTTTGGAGGTTAAACTGAAATGGATAATTTGGCATGACGTTAAGAAGAAAATGAAAACTCAAGTATAATTCTTGAATTTTAATTTGAGTAGCAGGGGAAGAAGATGAAAACTGTGAAATACATGGATTTAGGTGATAGTAAAATAAGAGATATTACATAAGAAGTTAAACCTAAAAGTCAGGGCTTTTTCAGTGTTGTAGTTGGGCTCATACACAAATTTAAGAGTCCTTTGGTATATCAAAAAGGAGGAAGGGGACAGGTATGAGAAAGTGCTGTCCTAAACTCAGCTTTCAGCATGCAGAAGCAAGTTGTACAAGATGCTCCATCACAGAAGTTTGAGAAGATCCTGGAATTAGTATTGAAAACAATGGTAAATAAATCTGAAGAGTAAAGTGTTTTGAGAAAAACATAGGTTGAGATGAAGAGAAGAGGTCAAATTATGTGAGGACAAGATGGTGTCTTTGGAATTGAGACTGCTGGGGTCAAATGACCTAGACAAGGCAATAGCAAGAGACAGGAACTTGAAAGTTACAGAGTGGATAGGATGGAAAAGTGGGGAGACTGAGTGTAAAGGACTTTCTTGAGAATGTTTCTGGTGTACATGAAGTAAAACTATGCAAGAACTGGAGATGAGTGCAGGAGGAAGAAAGGGACATTAATTCATTGTCCAGCACCAAGCTCTCTGTGATGATATTGGCTATGAGTCACATTTCAGCCTCCAGGCTGTAATGTTCAATATTTGTGCACACCATTGTCTATAGGACAGGGCTCCAAATATAGTGGAAGGTACTTTCTTGCCTCTGTACTTCCTTTAATCATCTAATTTCACATCTCTTTCTGCATCTTGAAATACTCTTCTACCCCTTCCTTGCCTATGCTAGTCCAAAACTCGGCTCTCTTCTCCTCTGCACCAGGAAGCCCTTGTGACATCAGTCTGTAGTGAACATCTCATAAATCTTAAACACTTACTGTGTATCTCTTCTAAATGTTACAGACTAAGAAAGAACTATGATCACAATTTTCAGGAATTTCTAAGTCTTACACTACCAAAACTCTCTCTTCCAGAGAAAAAGTGAGAGAGATTCAGAAGTCTATGTACATCCAAAGAAAATAATAAAAAGAGTCAAAATGCCACATTAGAACTTATTTTAGTGCCGCAAAGAAAGAGTGTAGGAGAATACCACTTCACTAAGAGCTAAAGATCTCATCCTTCCCTATATTACATGAGACAAGCTTCTTCAGCATTTTCTAAGGTAATCAAAAAAATTGAAAGAATATGAAAAAAGGTGGACTAGATTTATTTTGGAAATCCTAATTCATGTTATCTCTCAGAGACAGTAGAGAACAGAGATTTTTTTTTCATAGCCATGTTTAGACACAATAAATAGAAAATGTGAGAAGGCATGTTTAGCAAAAAAAATAATAAAAAATACAAGTGAATAGAGTTCATGTGCTTTGGACCACAGTAGATTTTTCTGAATGTAATCTCAGCCAAATCCAATTATCTATCCCTAACAAAGATTATTAGCAAGACTTCCTCTCTTATCAGATAGTCAAACAAGGTAGGTCCAGTGTGGAAGAAGGAAGACACCCTTCACTTTGCTGGACATGGTGTCAGCCTTTGTAACAGAGTTTGTATCAACTCATTTACTATGCCTGAGCTTCTCATGTATTTATGTTTTCCTACATTCAACATAAACTTATAAACAAAAAATACTGTTTATGTGTCTATGTAAATATGTTTGCATATATGTTTTTATTTTCATGAAGTTCTGTGAATTGGGCATTGGAGTGATCTCTGAATGGATTTGAAACTAAATTTAATCACTACATAGTTGAAAATCAGAAAGACCCATTTATTGATCATGAATAACTTCCAACTGGGACAAAATTCTTTTATGCTAAACTTAGGGAAGTGTCATGCTCCTAGACTGCAGTTAGTTGTCTGGAACTCTTTGAGAAACAAGTTACTTAGTGTCCTCTTTCTTCATGAGCTAGTAATTCATTCTGTCAGTAGATGCTCATGGATTGATAGATGGATTGAAATTCTCCCTGCAATAGGTTAAATCTGAGAGAAAAATATATTTTTAAAAATGTGTTGTTAGCTGGGAGCAATGGCACACATCTTTAATCCCAACAACTCAGGAGGCTAAGGCAGGAGGATGGGGCATTTGAGGATAGAGTCAGCCTGCTCAGTTTAATGAGACCTCATCTCAAAATAAAAAATACAAAAGGGGCTTAGGGTACAGCTCAGTGGTAGAACACTTGCCTAGCACGTACGAGTCCTTGGTTTTAACCTCACAATATTGAAAAAACAAAGAGGTATTTTAATATCCTTCTCCACTGTTTATCTTGGTAGAATAGTTAATCTGTTGTTTGTTGTTAGGTGTCTACTAGTGGACTAATAGCAACCCTCATAGGGTTTTCAATGGCTGATTATTTCCAGATTGCTTCAGAACTGGGTTGTCACATCTTTCTCCCATTTTAACAGTTCTGGGGATCAAACCCAGGTCCTCAGAGAGTGCAGAGAAGCACTCTACCAACTGAGCTAAATCCCAGCCCAAGTTAATTTAATTCAAGTAAAACTGTGTATATTAGAGATGTAGTCACAGCACTGGGTGCAGTGGGGCAGGCCTCTAATCCCAGTGGCTCAGGAGGCGGAGGTGGATGCAGGAGGATCGCAAGTTCAAAACCAGAGGCAGTCTGCGTAACTTAGCGAGCCCCTGTCTCAAAAAAGTAAAAAAAAGAAAAAAAGAAAAGGGCTGGGGTTGAAGTTCAGTGGTCCAGCACTTGCAAAGCATTGCAGGCATGAGGCCCTGGGTTAAACCCTGAGTGCCGCAAAAAAAAAAAAAAAAAAAAAAAAAAAAAAAAAAAAAAAAAAAAAAAAAAAAAAAAAAAAAAAAAAAAAAAAAAAAAAAAAGAGAGATGTAGTCACAGCATATCAATAGATTATACATACTTTAAAATGAGAATTACAAAAGTATTTCCCAAATAGTAATTTCTGGAACTGTTAGGTAGTCCATGAAAACAAGGGCAACAAATGAAAGACTCCTGTGAGAATACACCATCCCTGTGCATTGGTATTGCACAGGTTCTGAGACAAAATGCTAATTAGAAACGTCATGTAAGAAAAATCTTTTCCACTGATATTTAGCACACTTTTATGCCTTTCCAATGTTTTTGTGATGATTAGCTTTCATCATTGACAATATTAAGAGATTCTTTGAGTTGGTGCAGGATATCTTGTCCATGAGGGCAAGAGACCCAACTCTAACAGTGCTCTGGAGCAATGCACTAGGCAGGGCTCTGTAAGGAGGAAGTGAGCAGGAAAAACGAAGCCAGTCAAGTGTGGGACAGGCTTTTAAACTTTTCTCGGCCAGCTTTACTCTCTCTCTGAAATTGCCACTGCCTGCGGACAAGAGACAGCTACTTAGATTCCATGTGGGTTCAACATCAGATATTCCAGGATGCCTCTAGACCTTTGCATCAGAGGATCTTCAGATTTCCAGGTCTTGGACTGGGTGGCTTCAGCTGCACTATAGACATGGCTGTGGAACTACCCCGCCCTATCATGTAAACTAATAAACAACTATATATATATATATATATGTATATATGTTGTTCTTGACATGTCCAGTCATGTCCAACTCATAGCAACCCTCATAGGGTTTTCAATAGCTATTTCCGTATTGCCTCAGGAGTGGATTGCCACATGCTTCTCCCATTTTTTGTGGTGCTGGGAATCGTACTCGGGACCTCAGAGACTATAGAGTGGCACTCTACCAACTGAGCTAAATCCCGTCCATATATACATATATATATATATATATATATGGATGTAGTGTGTGTGT
Source organism: Pedetes capensis (assembly GCA_007922755.1). Classification (NCBI taxonomy): domain Eukaryota; kingdom Metazoa; phylum Chordata; class Mammalia; order Rodentia; family Pedetidae; genus Pedetes; species Pedetes capensis. The sequence continues at coordinate 44,444 of VMDO01009786.1, forward strand.
GTGTGAGTGTGTGTACCCTTTTCTTCTATTGGTTTGGTTTCTCTAGAGAACCCTGACTGACAAAATTCTCTTCATCTGATCCCTCTTCTCTCTCTCTGACCATTTCTTGAGATCAATTAGTCTATGTCAGTTGCTTAACACAGTAATTCTTCTGCCAGAAGAGATGACCCTCTAAAGATGCGGTCCTTCCTGCAGTGTTTTATGGCAGCAACCAGCACACAGCTCAACTACCTTTATTTTGTTGCTCAATAATCTGACCATGAGACCTCCATTTTTGCCACAACATTGGAAGAAAAAACATACAAAATTGCTTGTAAGGGACACACACATCTTCTCACTTTTCTGTGCAAGAATAACTTGTGTGGCTTTGCCTAACTGCAAGGAGGCTAGAAGTATACTTTCTCACAGGGCTAAGATGGAAGGGAAAATCAGATATTAGTAAGAATTAGAAATATCTATTATACTCTATAAATCTTGCTCAGATTTCCATAATCCAAATATGCAACTAATTAATCCATTTCATAAGCACTCTTGCCACCATGCAATGAATTTTGAACTATAGTTGTATTCTCCCCTAATTGAGTATCCAATTATCAGAATCCATATCCTTATGTACTTCAAATGCTGCCTTAAGCAGAAGTTTCTCCAAACATCTACCATCACTTCTAAGGTCATCCTATTTTGATCATGTGTACTTCCAAATTAAATCTTAACTTTCACTTATTTTGATCATATGAACATATACTTCAGAATCTTAAGTCAGTCTGATTTTGAATCCTGACATCAATACTTGCTAGATACATGAACCTGGGAAAACTATCCAATATTTCAGTGCTCTCAGTTTCTCATTTGTGAAATAGATACATTCAGCACATGTATCTCGTGGAACAATTATGAAAATGAAATAAAATATATGTAAATATTTGCTAGATTAGTAAGCATGTTGTTTATTCTCTATAAAACTCTAAGTTTTGTTTATGTGTTTTTCTTCCTCGTGTCCTTTTATGCTAAGGACAAAAAAACGTGAAGACTATTCTTGTTCTTTGTGTTCTCCTGTAAAATATATATATATATATATATATATATATATATATATATATATATATATATATATAATGTTTCTTCTTGCTCTTCCTCTCAAGGAGGAAGGTGTTTCTTTAAGCCACATGCTTTCAAGGACACTATCTCCATTCCTTAATCCTGCTATTTACCAGAATCTTTGCCACCTCTCTTAAAAGACTTTAACTCATGACACCAAATATTTTTTAGTAATAACCAACATCCATTTGAGTGGCTCCTCCTCATGTACTTTTCTCAATTCTCTACTTCTGGGTGTCAAATAACTTTTAAATACATTCAGACCTCATTCTGTGCCCGTATTTATACTTGAGAATTATATACCCCAAGATTTCTTTTTTTTTCTTTTTTTACAGTACTGGGGGTTGAGCCCAGGGCCCCCTGCTTGCAGGAGCTTTGCCAATACTGTACCACTGAGATGCATCTCCAGCCTATTATTAGTATTATTATTATTATTTACTTTTTGAGGCAGGGTTCACTAAATTATGCAAACTGCCTCTGGTCTCGAACTTGGGATCCTCTTGCCTTTGTCCCCGAGTTGCTGGGATTATAGGCATGCACCACTGTGCCCACCTCCCCCAATATTTCTTAATTTGGAGTATTTCCTTCCTCTACTGTGAACTTTTATCCTTCCAACTCACTTGTTTGCAAATCCACATGCCAACAGTGCCTTCGCTTTACCAACACAGCTAGTCCAAAGACCCTATCACATTTTTATTATTCATAGCTTCATCCCATCTTCACAGCTCTCCTTGTTCAATTATATTTTTACCCAATTATTATAATTATTACCATGAAGAATCCTTAAATCCTTTTCCTCCCTCTTTCTCCTTTATATTCCAGTAAAAGACAAATCTTCTGCTGCATGATGGCATGTATTTCTAAGAAACTCATAGTTGAGAGATTTCATTTTAAATCCTTAATTAAAAACATCATATGCTTTTCAGTATTTTCATAGAAATGTTTTGGTGCTTCTTCATTATTTTCATTTCCCTATTCTCTTTTAAAATAGTATATCTACCACCACCACTGCATTTGTAAGCGCACTCAATTTCCAGCCTTAATTATATCCACATCTCCTAATTACAACACTGTCCCTTCTCTCAAGTTTCATCAGTCAGCTTTCTCATGATATTGATTCCATCTTGTACAACTTTCTCAAGAATTTCATTATTTCAATCATTGCTTTTCATATCTACATCACTAATCTCCTTCTTTTCTAGATTTTTCAAATTCAAATGCAAATGAACTCTACTATGCCCTTTTCTAAAAATACTTTTCCATAAGCCCATATCTTTGTCCCACTATCTTTTAAATTTCAGAACTGATATGAGGGAATGAGTTTTCTATGAACAATCTCCAAGTTCGCACTTCTCCTTCACACTTAGATTTCAGTCTGACTTCTATACAATCAAGAATATGCAAGATCTCTCTATCTCTATGACCTGCATGTTCCACATCCCCTGGAAACTGTTTTTGTTTTTACTTCCCTTTACTTCTTAGTAGCCTTTGACTCTGTTGATCACTTCTACTTGCAGCTTCCTCCTCTCCTGGCTTTCAGGATGACACTCTTTCCTAATCTGTTTCTGCCATACTCTTCCTTCCTCAGAATTCTTTAGTCAAGGCCAATTCTGGACCCAACATCTACACTTTAGAATTCCTCAGCATTTGGTGTTGTGCCTTCTTATTATTTCTGTCACTTATTCTCTTTGTGACCCCATTCATTCACATAACATCACCTATCATTTACAACTCTTAAATTTAACACATTCAACCCAGCTGTGAAGTGAAGCTCTCTGAAGAAGCCACATCTGTGCTGAAGATTCTGCAGACCAAGTGACTGGTTAGAATGTCAAGATTGTGGAGAGATGTAGAAAGAAAGCCAAAATTATCTTGGGCTATCCTTAGTTCCCTTAATTACCGACCTCTGTATCTGACTAAAATCCTCGTGACTATTAGGTAAAACTTTTGGAATTTTACTTTGCAGACCACCAACTTCCACCAACCCATAAGCTGAGAATGTTACGAGATAGCACCTGAAATCTATAGAAGAAAATTCCCCAAGTTGCTGTAACCCACCTACCTGATGTTCTGGCCAATATGTTTAGTAAATCCATTGATTTATGACTTTCTTTTTGTGACCACAAAAGTCCATATAACCTCTCCCACAGTGTAACATGCCACTCAAGGCAAACTGAATCTGTGTTCCAGGGCCTTAGTTGCTCATATTTGGCTCAGAATAAATTATCCGTTATTCCCTTTGAAGCAAGATCTGTTTTGCATTGACACAGCCATTCCAGTAATATTCTTATTCATATACTCAAAAAAACTTTCGTTAGGTCTCCCAAATTATTTTCCAACTCGACGGCACCTAACAACAATAACCAAATTATTTTATACATTCTTCACCCTTATGTCCAAGCAGAATTCTTACTTTCCCACCAAATGTGAATAATTCTAATGTTTTTAATAATTTTTTCCCACCTAGCTTATAAAATCTATCTACCCAGGAGGTACTCAAACCAGAAACCTGAGTCATCTTATTCCTCCATTTTCTCACTGAAACATCTTAACTGTGAGCACATCCTATAAAATGTCTTATTCTCTCCTTTTCCCTAGCTTCACTAGAAGATTTTTCCCCAGCTCACCTTCTCATCTCAAAATTCCATCTCTCCTCAACCCTGAAATAGCTTCCTTATTAGAGTGCCTTGTTCTGATCTTACAGTACTAATCCATTTTCCTGCCAATATCAGCATGGTGTTTTAGGAGTATATAAATCTTGCTTCTCTAACATTTAAAGGGTTTCATTAAATTATTAGTCCTCATAAGATAAAATGAAAAGTGCTTTATGGTCTACAAGGCCCTACTTAAACTAGCCCTAGTTTATACCTAACCCTATCTGGTAACATTATGCACATGGCTTACTTTGCTACTGACACACTGGCTTTTTATCAGCTCCATGTCAATGAGCTATGAACTTCAAGACCTCTGCTTAAATTTCAGTCATCCCTCAGGTCTGTTTAGATACCATCTCCTTAGAGGAGACCAAGCAAATGAATTGGCATTTATTGCTAGACATCTATATAATGAATCCATTGGAATGAGCAATTCCATGACCTGAATAGGAAATGGGTTGCTTAGTTAAGATTCTTTTCTGTTTTGGGCATATCCAGCAACCATGTGCCTTAAGACTCAATCCCTCAACTATGCTTCCTGATGGAAACTCAGTGAAAACCCCTTCTTGAGTATCTTTTAGTGAAACAATAATTTTAAACTCCATTGCTAATATTGTGTGTTGGCAATTCTATGTAAATTTGTGTACTAATAATGCAGACAATTTTCCAGGTGACTATCTTTTTAATCAAGTCACATAATTTGCAGATCTCTTGGAATATATCTCAAAATACACTAATATTTTAATTTTTGTTAGTTATTTGATATGTCAGTGAAGACATTGGAAAAAAAATACATAGCCAATAAGTCTATCCGTGGTCATACAAGAAAACTTCTGCTTTAACATTTGGATCTTAAAGAAGCAAGGAATACATTTCTTCTTTACATGCATCAACTCAAAAGTTGTTATTTAGGACATAAATCAAAAACTACCTTCTTGTACAGGATTTCAAGTCTAAGGAGCTGTCTGCAAGGTCAGAGACTATCCATGTCAATAATAAGCACAACTTTAAATACCAGATTTTAAAAAGAACACAAAAGACCCAGTCAGAAGGGATATTTATTTGAGAGTTTGCTCCATCTTTTAATTTTTGATGATTAATCTCTACAGGTAATGGCAGATAACATGAACAACGAATACTGCAGAAGGAAAGCAGTGCTCATGATTTATGCATTTGACTCAGTGGTAAGGAAGAGTGTAGGACAGAGTGCTTCAGTAATTTGGACAGGCAGGCCAACAACAACTCATGCATAAAAAGGAATGGGGGTGGGGGAAGAAACTGCCAATGTAATAGAAACACCAGACACGCTCTCATTCCAGTGTTCCTGGCAAGGGAAACAGTCAATTTGATTATAATATTTTAGAGAAACTGTTCAGAAAAAAAAAAACAGGTTATGAAACTTGACAGAGTTTCATTACTCACTAGATGATAAAGCAGTTTCCTGAACTGTGCAGAAATGCCAAGAAGGTGGATAGGAAAAATAACATAAGCGTTAAAATGATGACTAAGGTGCCACAGAGGTTAACCTAATTATGCCACTATCACTTTCCACCCCCAACCTCTGTTTACCCCTTCATAAGCTCTAGCAGTAGTTTGTAGTTTTGTGATCTCTAGAAAATTATTCACAACACATCCTAAAGTAATAGTATAGCATATAAAATTTTATTGACACCAAACATTTCCAGACACTAGCACAGTGTGACAAGTCAAGAAAAGAGCTGAGTAAGAATGAATCAAGCAGGGGATGTTTACAATTCTGTTATAAAATAGGACAACACAGATAAGCCAGAAGTCAGAATGAAGTCATTTTGCTACTATGTAAGAATGAGCAATGATAACTAGTTGCTGTTTACAACATATATATTTCTATTAAAATAAGTCATTTTTATTACTTCCAGCATTTAGCATTTTCTGGTGTTATTATGGTACACAGAGGTATAGGAGTCTAGTTTCATTTTGTGATTTTGTGTTATTGAACATTTGAGTGCTAGTGGCTTGTCAGATGAGAGCTATAGCATTTTGAGATGAAAAGTAAATGCTTTTAACAGAACTGCCTCACTAGCACAACTTCTTAAAATGATATCTATAATAAATGTAAATTTCTTCTGAATTGTAGCTAATTACATGAAAATCTCCAAAGGCAAAAGCCTTGAAGGATTTTAATTCAATAATATAATTGTTATTAAATTGATTATATATTTTTAGTGAATAGTCCCTTGAATAGATTTTTTTCTCTTTTTGCACACAATGGATGCCTAAGAGTGTGAGCTTGAGATATAGCCACTCAGATCCGGGCTCTTTTTGGTTACCAAGGAAACCATTTCTTAGACATTCACATAAATAAACTGCAGACAGTGGGAGGAAACACCATAAATATAGAAGTTGTTTCACGTGATATTTTATTACTATGTGAAAAAACTCTCTCTATGACCATATATACATGAAAAATACAGAAATATGAGACTATTATATTGTACAGGACAGTTGCAAGTTGAGAAATTACCAGTTTTACCCAGAATTTGAGAATTTATAGTGGGAAGGTCACTAAAGGTGTGAATATTTTCAAAATGTTAAAGGTGATCACCAAGAAGGTCAGTTTTCATTTGGGTTTTAATGGAATAATCACTTACATATTTATAAAAATAAGTCCTTATATTTTACTTCTTTCATATACCTATCTCTAAGGAGGAACAAATGGAGATTTTTTTCTCTTGGAAAGGTTTGTAATTTCAGCCTAACAAATAGAAGCTAAGGAATATCATAGCGATATATTTTCAATTTTTTTGGTTGTCTGTAAAAGTGATCTCACGCTTTGATTATATACACAGATATTTCTATCTGATCTCAGGAATTATAAGCTACCTAAATCCAAACCAAACCAAACAAGAATACTCTAATACTAATTACATGAATTGATATAGTAGTCCTTTGTTTAACAATGTCTTGGCATTAGGTACCTACCGCAATGTATTTAAGGACTCACCAGAATGAGTACTTGTTTTTGCTGGTTTGCCATACAATTCACTCATACTTTGTTAATATGTTCTGCTGTTTTCCTTCAGAGCACTAGCTGCCTCCTCCTTCCAGGCGATTAGGCACGGGTGCTCCTGCACAAATTTCCCTGGATCACAGAGGTAGGCAACACAGTTGGACGTTGGATGGTATCCAGTCCCTGCTTTAAAAATCTCTGCTGCTGCCTATCAGTCCTTTCTAAGGTCTGATTTATGGAGTTCCCTTTAATTCTATCAGCTCCATATTATTCTTTCCAGGTAACCATCTTTTCCCTTAAGCTTAATAGAATAGGTTTCATTTGAGTTGAACCAAAGAATTTCACAGAATTATCTAGTAATCTTCTTCTGACTATTGCAGCAAAATTTCATTGCAATAACATCCTAGATTACTCATAATAACAATGTGGAAAATGTTCTTTATACACAAAATTATCTTCAAGGACTTTATTCTAAGTCAATGCATTATGTATCATTATCATCTTATGAAGACATATGCGATCATTCATTTCAGGTTTTAGGAACTAGCTAGGAAGCTTGTTTGGAATAAAAATATATATTGTCTCTTTCTATCACAACAGCAACAATATTATATTTAAAGTTAAAATTTTACTTGCCTTCATAGTGAACAGTAACAGAAACACTATAAACTTTAGATTGAATTCCTAATGGATTTATGTGAATGGAAAACAATGTCTATTTTTTAAAAAATTTTATATAAATCTAGGAAAAGACAATGTAATTTTAAAAGTATGTTGTGGCTACATGATATATTCAGATATAATCAGAATAAAATAGTGCTCACTGCTACTAAAATAGTGCATAATTTTAACAAAAAAAAGTATTTGCATCTTGCAAATATTACCAGGTCCTCACTCACCCATTCATCATGTATGCTTTGTCATAATGGGTCAGGAATTGTACTGGTGCTGAAGATAAAGTAGCAAGCAAAAGAGACAGAATTCTTCCCTTCTGAAGATTATATTCAAATTAGAAATAAAAACAATACATTAACAACATAATGAAATAAATGATAAAATTTTTGATCATGATAAGTCCTAAGAAGGAGCTAACTGTGGGACACGCACCTCACTGGTCCGACCCAGATGTTCAGATAGGAGGCGCGGCTGTGCACACCGATAACTAAACACAACTTACTCGGGACCCTTGGGTGAGGGAAAAGACTCCTGTGGCCCTCGGGAATGCCGGGAAAGGGGAGAATGGAAAAGCCTTGGGCACTTTTGCCTTGCAGGGACTGAAAGCAGCTCTTTATTGTCTTTCTCTGCCCAGACAAGGGCCAAGAGGAACCCAAACAAATGCACAGCTCTATTGCTGCCTCAGGTGCAGTAGCAGCTCTTCTGCCTTCAGCGCTGGGACTACAGACTGTCCTCAGCTTCAGACTCTTGGTGCTGGGTCCAAGAGGCTTTCTTCAGCTTGCTTGTAGTCTATCTTTCCTTGAGAGCACCACCTAGTTGTTCTGGTCTTGATGGTCAAGAGGAGAGATGCTTCTGTGTTGCTGGCTGAATCTAGAGAGAGTCCTTTCCATGTTAGTGGTCCATCTGCAATGGAGTGGCAGAGCAGACCAGCAATAAGCAACTCCTAGCAGGAAGCTAGCAGCTAGCAGCCAGCAGCTCTCAGCATCACTATCAGCAGCAGCCTCACATGCAGAGTAAGCTTTGTTTTTTTTGTTGTTTGTCTTGTTTTTTTATTAGAAATTTTTAATGTACATCATAATGTGATTCATTTTGACATGCTTTTCGTTGTGACAATTTTCATATATGCAATTTGATAAGCATTATTCATATAGGTTACCCCTTACCCTCCTCTATGTTTCCCCCCATATAGCCCATGGGTAACTGCCTTTACTGCCTCAAGATGACAATCAGGTGGGGGATAAGAGGTTATGTGCAACCTGTTTAAGAGTGACATTCGAATATAGAGTGAAACCAGATGTCACTCCTTAGGCAGTCAAGGGGGAGATCCTTGATTACCAATCAGGGGGCAAAATGAGGGTTGGATAATTCTCTATAGCTAACAATAAAGGAGATTCATGTGAAGAGTGACCAAAGAAGTCACCTTTGACTAAAATTCTGAAGGAAGGGACTGAAGGGGAGAGCCCCATGGGTATTTCATAGAAGATTAAAGAGTGTAAATTTTATCTCTGTTACTTTAAAAGCTTTTCCTAATGCTGACTCAGTCATTTAAAAGGGTGCTAAGAAGATAATTTCTGACAGAGAGAAGGGCAATTGCAAGACACTAAAGTCATGGTGATTTTGATGTATTTGAAGGAAGAAAAAGGATTCAGTGGGAACTTGGTGGGGATGGCATTTTAGTGGAGCAGCAGAAGAAAGAGTAGCCTGAGGCTAAGGTGGAAAGAAAAAAGAAAGAAGGCCCAGATTCCAAAGATCCTCTGCAGCCTTGTTAGAATGCTGCAGTGTATTCTAATGGACATGTGCCTGGGAAAGTAGCTCAGGGGCAGAGAGTTTGCCTAGCATGTACAAGGCCCCAGGGTTAGTCCTCACCATGGGAAGAAAAACAAATAAAATAAAAATAAGTAAATAAACAAAATAAAAATAGACAAAAATTTAAAAATAAATAGATTTAGGAAAAAAGATTTCTTATTTGAGAGTCATAAGGCAACATTGAAGATGGTGGATGTGTTTTTATCTTCACTATGGCAGTGAGTGCACAGGGAAAGGCATGTGGTCAAAACAATCAAATGGTGCACATCAAATATACCCAGACTTCATATATCAATTTTACCTCAATAAAATGAAACAAAAAAAAATCAAAGAAAGAAAAGGACATAATTCAGTTGATATTTCCAAAAGCATTTTCTTGATCTTTCAGAAGTTATCAATGAGTAAGTAAAGCACGGCCGGTTAGAACCTGTTGATGAAAACAAATTTGCTCAAATTTGTGGTGGAAATTAAATTGTGAAGACAAGGTGTGAATGAAAGTTGCTTTTTGGAGAAATGGCTGATCTCAGTTCAACGTAAATACATCAGAGGCCTCCCTCAACCATCATGCTCAGAGGGGCCCAGCCCAACCCCAATTTATTGTCTATCATAGTATGTATTTTACTCAGTCCTGATATAATTTATTACCATCTTTATTCATGGTATTTATTCATCATGCACCTTCATTAACCACGACTCAGGTGCTATCAGGCTGGGAACTGCTCTATCATATTCACTTTTTGAAAATAAAATTTATTCTAGATAAGTTTTTGGTTTATAGAAAAATTGAGTGTAAAGTACTGAAAGTTGCCATACGTGCCTGTATTCAGCCTCCCCTATTGTCCACATCTGGTGTTAGTGAGCTAAACTCGTGATAAGTGATAAGCCAATGTTGAATTACTATTATTAACTAAAGTCCATAGGTTATATTAAGGTTCACTCTTGGTATTTTACACTGTAAGGGTATCAAAAATGTATATTGTCCTATGTATGCTTGGCATTATATATCATATACAAAGAATACTATAATTTGCTTCACCTATTCACCTGTTTCTCCTGCCCTCAATCTCTGGAAACTACTGAATTTTTTTCTTGAAATTTTTCAAGTAATTTATATATTCTAAGTGCTAGATAAAATTGTATGTGTTTATCTTATACAACATGATATTTTGAAGAATATGTACATGTATATGTATATATGGTTGTTGTTAGGTGTCAATAAGTCATGTCCAACTCAGCAACCTTCATAGGGTTTTCAATGGCTGATTGTTTTGGGATTGCCTTGGGAATGAATTGCCATGTCCTTCTCCCATTTTTGCAGTGCTGGGAATCAAACTCAGGACCTCAGAGACTAAAGAGTGGTACTTTACCAACTGACCTAAATCCCAGCCCATATGTTTGTGTATATATTGTTATGTGATGTCGAGTCAGGCCCAAGTCATAACAACCCTATGTATAATAGAATGAAACATTACCCAGCACTGTGCCTTGCTCAGCACTATGTCAGAGCTTCTCTGCTATTCAGAGGGTTTGTGATGGCTGATTGTTTTGGGAGTGGATGGCCAGGTCCTTCTCTCAAGCCTGTAGCACCTAGTATTCCCAAGTGGTCTCCCATGTGAGGACTAACCAGTTCCAACTATACTTAGGTTCTGAGATCAGATGGGATTGGATGCCAGGGTGGCATGACTGTAGACATGCATATGTTTATATGTGTGTATGTGTGTGTGTGTGCCTATGTGCGTCTATGTGTATACATTGTGGAATGATTAAATCTATCTGATTAAAAATCCATTTCTGAGTCAGGAGCTGTGGTTCCTGTAAGTAATACCAGCTACTCAGGAAACAGAGAAAGCCTGCGTAACTTAATGAGACACTGTCTCAAGATAAAAATAAATTTAAAAGGGGTTAGGGATGCAACATATTGTCAAAGTGCTTGAAAAAGTGTATGTGATGCCCTGGATTCAATCTCTTGTTGTTTTTGTTATTAGCTGCCTTCAAGTCAGGTCTGAGTCATATCAACCCTCATAGGATTTTTGATGGCTGATTGTTTTGGATTGTTTTGGATGTATAGGGGGAGTAGGCTGCCACATCTTTCTCTCATGTTTCAACTTCTAGGTCACTATCTCACATAGTTGTCATTTTTGAGGTGAGAACATTTAATATCCACTATTTTAGCATTTTTATTTTTAATGAGCATACACTATAATGAGTTTTATTATGGCATTTTTATATAATTATATCATGTACTTTTCTTTTGTTCACTCCCTCACTGTCCTTCCTTATTGCTTCCACTTCCTCCCACTCTTCTCCTCCCAACTCCAGATATATCTCCTTATTTTCCAATCTTACATACATCTATATTTTTAAACTAAATCTAGCTTATGCATATGAAAGAGAACATGTGGTATTTATCTTTCTAAGTCTGGCTTATTCCACTTAAAATGATCATCTCTAGTTCTATCCCTTTTCATGCAAATGACATAATTTCATTCTTTTATTATAGCTGAATAATATTCCATTGTGTACCTATACCACTTTTTTTTATATCTATTCCCCTGTTGAAGGATATCAAGGCTAATTTCATTTTTTTGGCTATTGCTGCTAGTGATGAAATGAACATGGAAATGCAACTGACTTTATAGTATAATGAATTAGGTTCCTTTCAGTATAACCTGGAATGGTATAGCTAGATTGTATTGTAGTTGAATTTTTAGTTTTCTGGGGATCCTCCATACTGATTTCATAAGAGGTGCATTATTTTACAATCCCACCAGTAGAATGTTAGCCATTCTGACTGGGGTGAGATGGAATCCCAGTGTAGTATTGATTTGTATTTCCCCAATGGCTAAGAATATTGAACATTTTTTTTCATATATTCATTGGCCATTTGTATTGCTTCTTTTGAGAACTGTTGAGTTACATTTTTCCCTTATTGATTAGATTGTTTGGGTCTTTGGTATTTCAGTTTTTGAGGTTCTTGTATGTACGTGTGTGTGTACCCTAGATATTAATCCCCTCTCAGATGTAGAATTAGCAAAGATTTTTTTTCCCCATTCTGTGGGCTTTCTTTGTTGATTGGTTCCTTTGATGTGCAGAAGCTTTTTAATTTCATATAATCCCATTTGTCAATACTTGATACTATTTCCTGAGTTATTGGAGTCCTAATAAGAAAGGACTTGCCTATGCCTATGCAGTGACAAGTGTTCCCTATATTTTCTGGTAGTTTCAAAGTTTCCAGGTTTACTCTGAGATCTTTGATCCATTTTGAATTGAGTTTTGTAGCTGGTGAGACATATGAATCTACTCTCATTCTTCTATGTGTGGATATCAGTTTTCCCAGCACCATTTGTTGAAGAGACTCTTTTTTCCAATGAATGTTTTTAGCACCTTGGTCAAAAATCAGGTGGCTATTACTGCATAGGTTTATTTCTGGGTCCTCTATTCAATTCCATTGATCTTCATGTCTGTTTTTATGCCAGTACCAAGCTGCCCTTGTTGATTGTTGTTGTTGTTAGGTCCTATTGAGTCTCACCCAACTCGTGGTGATCCTGTATAATGGATCCTTGCACATCAACAAAAGGAGAACCCAGGGGCTTTAATCTATTCCCCTCATTAAGGTCAGCTCTATTTTGAGGAAGCAGCTCTTTCCCAGTCATTTCTTAAATGCCTTCCAGCCTGGGAGTTTCATTTTATGGCACTATTTTTCACAATTCTTCTCTGCTATTCATACAGCTTTCAGAAGCTAATTGTTTTAGGAGTGGGCTGCCAGGTCCTTCCTAATCTGTCTTAGTCTGGAAGCACAGCTGAATCCTGTCCACCAGGGGTGGCCATGCAGTTGTCTGAAATACCAATGGCATAGCTTTCAGCATCACAGCAACACACAAGGCTTCATAATATGGCAAGCTGACAGACCTGTGGGGGTTCATTAACTTAGCAACATGTATTTAAGTTTTCACATCTTTTTGTTACTTAATAATTTATTGTCATCACTAAAAAAAATTCCATTGTTTGAATATACATTTTTTTTAAGGTTTCAGGTTGAACACAGGACATTGTGCATGCTAGGCAAGTGCTCTACCTCTGATCTGCACCACTAACCCCTGTTTTATTTTTTACTTTGAGTCTGAGTATTCCACAGTTGTAGAGGTTGCCTCTGACCCCAAACTCATGATCTTCCTACCACTACCTCCCAAGTAGCTGGGACTACAGTCATGTGTCACAACACACAGCGATATTACCCTTTTTATTATTCTTCTTTTATCTATTGATGAATATCATTGTTGTTTCCCAGTTTGGGTGGCTTAAGTTATTTCCAATTAACTGTGAACAAAGCTTGAATAAGCAATTATGTGCAGTTTTCCAGTGGACATATATTTTAGACTTATTTGGGGAAATACCAAGGAGTTGAATGATTGTTGGATCATATGATGAAAGTATATCTAGTTTTCCAAGAAATTGCCTGAGTCTTTAATATTACTGTATACCATTTTACATCCTCACACCAATGAAAGGGAGTTCCTATGGCTCCACAAACTTTCCATTATTTGCTGTTGTCAGTATTTTGGATTTTCACATTCCAACAGGTGTGCTATGATATCTCATCATTGTTTTCATAGTCACAATTGAATCTCCTGTATTCCTTAATCTAATGTAATTCCCAATGGAGAAAAGCACTATTAGTTTTATCATCACTGTAACCAAATACCTGACAGAAACCACAAAAGGGAAGAAGGACTTACATCAATTCACACTTTCAGAAGGTTCAGTCTATAGTTGATTCGCCTCATATGTTGGACCCAACAGTGTGGTGATGGGAGCCGGTGGTGAGGGAGGCTATTTACCTCACGGTGGACAGGAAGCAGAGAGGGTGAGGGAAGGTGAGGGACAAGATATCCTCAAGAGGCCAGTCCGTAGTGATCTAATTTCTCTTGGTAGGTCTCACCTCTTGAGGTTTCCAGAACCTCCCCAAATAGTACTACCAGCTACACAGAACATGAGTCTGTGGGGGATATTTCTTATTTAAATCATAGGAGGCACCTATAGAATTTGTGGGTGGGGACATAAAATAGAAGGAGAGAGTAAAAGAGAGAGAAAAGAGAAAATTGATTTAAAGACTATCAGAACTAATAAGATTCATATATATTGTGCACAAATCAATAGTTTTAGAATATGTAGCAAGATATAGTGAATAAAGTTGCCAAGGGTTTAGACAGAAATACATGATTGTACTGAGGAGAATAAAGTCATAATTGAATGACGGTTGAGTATGAATACATGAAGGTTTTAAATAAGATAAGTCAAAGTTTTAGGTAACTCTTGAAATAAATTGGTGAAATAAACATCATGTAATAAAAATCCCAGAGTATTTTGTTGCTATTCTTGGTGTTTCATATTGATATAGAGATTCTAATGGACTAGTAAAACACCTTAAGATAACAGAATCAATGACAGCTCCAAGCCAGTTTGTCCATGGCAGACCCTATGGCTTGGTGTGAATGGAGAATTAGTCTTGCCATTTCACTGCTTCTTCCTCCCAGATTCAAACAATATTCCCAACTACCTCTGCCTCCCTTCTAAGTCCAATATCGCATTTCATGCATTTTGGAAGCTTGTTGTTGGCATGGAAGTTATTTTTCCATTGTATACTTTTACTGAATTTAAAATTTGTTTGCTTCCTCTCAGTGTTCTTTTAAAGAATCTCCTTCCATAACTAACAATATTAGTATAAGAGACTTGTCAAACAACTTGCACTGATGGATGAGTCTCTCTCCTGGTGCATGAAAACAGAGCACCACTAGTACAGAGAGAACATCTTGAATATCATTTATGCCAGATAAAATGTTAAGTATTACCCTCCATTATGTTATTAGATCTTCATAGTAACTCACCAACTCAGAGAATATTTGTAATAATCCTAGATTTTGTTATCTTTGCATTATGTATAAGAAGGCTCCAGATGCCTGTCAGTTTGTCAAACTGTGGGGCCTTGCAATTTGCTGTGATCCTGAAAGCTATGCCACCAGTATTACAGATATCAGCAGGGTCACCCATGGTGGAAAAGTCTAAGACTAAGTCCAGACTAAGACAGATTAGGGAGGAGAATATGATTAATCTACTCCCAAAACAATTAGCCATTGAAAACTCTAAGATTAGCAGAGAAACACTGTCAGAAACAGTGCTGGAAAATGAGACCCCCTCCCACCAGGTTGGAAGGCACTCAAAAGATGACAGGGGAAGAGCTGCCTCATCAAAGTAGAGTCTACCTTAATGAGGATAATGGTGTGAAGCCCAAGGAACATCCATTTGCTGATGTGGTATGACTCAACAACTGTAAGTATCCATTAGTAATTGGAATGTGGAATGTATATAGTATAAATCTAAGAAAATTAGAAATCAATAAAAGGAAATTGGAGCACATAAACTTTCAATTTCAGGTATCAGTAAGTTAAAATGGATTGGCATTGGTCATTTTGAATCAGATAATCATATGAACTACTCTGCTGAGAATGACAAATTAAAGAGAAAGGAGGTTGTGTTCATCATCAAAAAAGACATCTCAAGATCTGTCCTGAAGTACAATTCTGTCAGTGATAGAATAATATCCATCCGCCTACAAGGAAGGCCAGTTATTGACAACTATTAAAGTTTACACACCCACTACTAAGGCTACAAATGAAGATAGGGAAGATTTTTACCAGCTCCTGCAATCAGAAATAGATGGAACATGCAATCAGGATGTAATGATAATGACTGGTGACTTGAATGCAAAAGTTGGCAACAAAGAAGGCTAAAGTGTTGAAAAATATGGCCTTGGTGACAAAAACAATGCTGGAGATCACATGATAGAATTTTGTCAGATCAATAGCCTCTTCATTGTAAGTATATTTTTTCACTAACATAAACAGTGACTATACAAATGGAATTCAGCAGATGGAACATACAGGAACCAAATTGACTACATTTGTGGAAAGAAACAATGGAAAAGCTCAATACCAAATGTTAGAATAAGGCAATATGCTGACCATCAACTGCTCATATACAGGTTCAAACTGAAACTGAGGAAAATTAGAACAAGTACACAAGACCCAAGGTATGACCTTGAATATATCCTACTTGAGTGCAGAGACCATCTCAAGAAAAAGTTTGATGTGTTAGACTCTAATGATCAAAGACCAGATGAGTTGTGGTTTGACATCAAAGAAATCATTCATGAGGAAAATAAAATTTGTTAAAAAGACAAGAAAAAAGAAAAGACCAAATGATATATCAAAAGAGACTCTGAAACTTGCCTTTGAACATTGAGCAGCTAAAGTAAAAGGAAGACATGACAAAGTAAAGGAACTAAACAGAAGATTTCAAAAAACACCTTGAGAAGACAAAATTAAATATTATAATGACATGGGCAAAGAGCTAGATATAGAAAACCAAAAGGGAAGAATGTGCTCAGTTTTCCTCAAGCTTAAGTAATTGAAGAAAAAATTCAAGCTTTGAGTGGCAATAGTGAAGGATTCTACTGGAAAAAATATTTATATTAAATAACAGGAATCATCAAAAGAAGATGGAAGAATTATACAGAGTCATTATACCGAAAAAGAAATTGGTGGATGACCAATCCTTTCAAGAAGTTACATATGATCAGGAATCAATGGTACTGTGGGAAGAAGTGGAATCACCCATGAAGAAATTGGCAAAGCACAGGACTCCAGGAATTAATGGAAGACCAACAGAGATTTTTCAACAAACAGATGTAGGACTGGAGGTGCTCACTTGTTTATGCCAAGATATTTTGAAAATAGCTACCTGGCCAAACAACTAGAGGTTATCCATATTTATGACTGTTTCCAAGAAAGGGGATTCACCTGAATGTGGAAATTATTGAACAATATCATTAATATTACACACGAGTAAAATTTTGCTAAAGATCATTCAAAAGTCACTGTACCAGTATATAGACAGGGAACTGGTGAAAAATCAAGCCAGATTCAGTGGAGGACATGGAACCAGGAGCATCATTGCTGTTGTCAGATGGATATTAGCTGAAAGCAAAAAATACCAGAAATATATCTATCTGTGTTTCATTGACTTTGCAAAGCGTTTGACTGTGTGTACCACATCAAATTATGGATACCATTGTAAAGAATGGGAACACCGGAGCACTTATTAGTACTCAAGAAGAATCTTTACATGGACCAGGAGGCAGTCATTCCAAGAGAACAAGGAAACAGTGCCTGATTTAAAGTCAGGAAAGATATGCGTCAAGGTTGTCTACATAGACTATACCTCTTCAATCTCTGTATTGAGCACATAATCTGAGAAGTTGGATTTTATGAAGAACAACATGGCAGCATGATTAAAGGAAGGCTCGTTAACAACCTGGGTTATGCAGATGACACAGTGCTACTTGCCACAAGTTAATAGTATTTGAAGCATTTACTGATGAAGATAAAAGAATAAAGCCTTCAATATGGGTTGTGCCTCAACATCAGCAAAACAAAAATCCCTATAACTTGGTCAGTACATAAACTTCATGGTAAGCAGAGAAAAGATTCAGGTTATCAAAGATTTTGTTTTAATCCAAAGATGCATTGTATTGGGCAAACCTGTTGGTAAAGACCTTTCCAAAGCGCTGAAAATTAACCATGTCACAATGAAGACAAATGTTTGCTTGACTCATGCCATGTATTTTCAGTCCCATCATATGGTTGTGAAAAGTAGACATTGAATAAGGGAGACAGAAGAAGAATTGAGGCTTGTGAATTATGGTGCTGGAGATGAACATTGAATATACCATGAACAGCTACAAAAACAAACGGATCTGTCCTAGAAAAATTACCACCCAAGTGCTCTTTGGAAGTTTGGATTGGTAGACTGTCTCTGACATATTGTGGACATGTTGTCAGGAGGGACCAATTCCTGGAGAACTACATCACATTTGGGAGAGTGGCAGGTCAACAAAAAAAGGAAGACCCTCAACTAGAGGGATTGACACTGACTGAAACAATGACCTTAAACATCAAAAAGATCTTGTCTCTGGCACAGAGTTGGGGAGTGTTTCCTTCTGTTGTGTATAGGGTTGTTATGAATTGGATCCAAATTGATTGTACAATAACACACAAACTAATAAGTATATCATATATCTATAGCTACGGCTATGGGGATGGGGTTTGCCGCAGTTGGTAGACAGCCACTCTGCACTCTCTGATGCCTTTGGTTCAATCCCTAGCACTGTAAAAATGGGAGAAGGACATGGCAATCCACATGGCAATCCCAAAGCAGTCCAGAAACAATCAGCCAATGAGGGTTGCTATGAGGGTTGCTATGAATTGGACTCAACAGCATCTAACAACAGCCACAATAGCTATAGCTATAGTTACATATATGTTTGCATTACTGAGGGGTTGGACACAAGGTTTTGCACATTCTAGACAAGTTCTCCACCTCTGAATGATACTGCCAGTCCCCATTTTTACATTTCATATTTGAGATAGGGATTCACTATGTTGTGCAGGCTACTTGTGGCCTTGATCCTACGATCCTCTTATTTTGACCTCTTGAGTCACTGAGATTACAATTGTGTGTCACAGCACCAAGGTCATAAACTGATATTTCATGCCCTAGAATAAACTCACTACACAAAATATTGGATTTATTTTAACAAATATTAGGTTAGCAGCTGGTGCTAGAACCTTTCCTAGGTATGGGAATGCAGCATTGAACCAAACATAGAAAAATCACAGACCTTAAATTCTAAACATTAGTGAAGACATGTTTTATGAGAATGAAATAAGAAGATGGTAATCATTAGGAATTTCATCAGATCAAACAAGTAATTTAATAAGGCTGCTTATACTTATTTTTGTTTGTATATGAATCAGAAAAACAAAGACTAAAATATTGTGCAGATGTGATAATATCCAACAATTATAACTAAAGAAAATAATACCTGAATACTAGTAGATTAATTTTAGCAATATTTTGAAGACTATTTTAGTCAACATTTACAGGTGTTAATTTATTGTATTATATGTTGAAAGGCAAGTTAAAATGCAATAAAAAATAGAGTTAGATTTAAATTGGTATGCATTTATCAAAGTAGAAATAAAATATGCTTTGAAAATATGAGAACTTTACTGTAAGGGATTATACCTCTCCACATCTCTTTCCTGATAGCTTCCTCTATGTGTCCTATAGTCTGCCAACTCTTACATTTATGTAGTTTCTAGCAAAGATTGAAGGAATTAAAGAATCATCCTCAGATTCTGAAAGATCTAGGATGAAATTGTGGATTTTGCCACATGTCTAAGATATGGTAGATCCACAAATGATAATTTTATTATAATTGTACAATTATTATTATTTATTTTAATGCTTTCTTCTTCCTCTTGACTTATATTTTGGTTCTGGAATCATTTACATTTTTCACTCTGAGCTTTCAGTGCTGCAAAAAATTGAGGCTTTTAATAAAAGTTTGCTGAATGTATCAATGAAAGAGAAAGTTCCTACCATTTATGTATGACATGAAGCTTAGGCAAAAGTAGATAGTTTGGATCAAAGAATATAGTAATTATATGTTGTCTATAAGGATAGATATAATGGGCCAAAATGGTACAAGAACAAATTGAAGAATAGTTATAAATGTTCAAAAATAAATGGAATCAGTAAAAGAGAGGGTTTATTAACTACTTGCACAATGAACATTGGTATTAGGGTTATGCTGAGTCATGTCCATCATATGTAATTGTGTTAAAAAAGATAATGGGGTTTAAGTATGGGAAGTGTGTTGAGTTCTTAAAAATACAAAGCATGAAATTTAATTCTTGGGCTAAACTCTGGTTTGGGAAAATGTTACTTGCCAAGGGATGCATCAATGTCAGGAATGAATTATTAGACACAGATGTGAAAAAAAAATAGAACCAGCTGCTCTTTGGATCTCCTGGCTCAGTCAAGACTTTGGCAGTGTGACATTTTCCTTTTGTTGGAATTGTATAAAAGGAACCCTGGAAGGCAAATAACACTAATGTATAACTACTTGATCGATGATTTCTACAACTGGATTTTCTGCCCTTGATTAACAAAGCCGTCTATAAATGGGGGCAGTATTTGGGAAGTTCTTGAGAGGAAGACTCATGTTCAAATGTTTTTCTGTGAATTTCATTGCATTCCTGATGGACTTTTCCTATCCTTAAAGATGTTATCATTTTATAGACCTAATCCCAAAATCTGATTGTAATACTTTCCAGTATGTGTGTCTCTGAGCTGAGTAACTTAAACTACAAGGATCGATCTTCTTATACATGTTGTTATTATTATTTGTCATTGAGTCAGGTCTGAGACATAGTGACCTTATGTACAACAGAACAAAACTCCCCAACTCTACATGAATTACAAAATCTTTTTTATGATTAACTCATTGTTGAAGTCACTATGTCTGTCCATCTAGTTGAGGTGTTTCCTTTGTTGTTGTTGACCTGCCAGTCTCTAAAACCTTATGTCTTTCTCCAGGGATTGGTCCCTCCTGACTACATATCCACAATATGCAGAAATAGTCTAGCAATTCTTGCTTCCAAAGAGAATTCTTGGTGCACTTCTTCTAGGACAAATCTGTTGGTTCTTTTAGCTGTCCATGATATATTCAATATCCATCTCCAGCACCATAATTCAAAAGCATCACTTCTTCTCCTGTCTCCCTTATTCAACATCCATCTTTAACAACCCTATGATGGGACTGAAAACACCATGGCATGAGTCAGGTACACCTTCATCGTCAATGTGACATGGTTACTTTTCAGCACTTTACAGAGGTCTTTTGCAATAGCTTTAGTCCATCAATGTACTAAATACAAGTTAGTTCCAATGTGTATGTTATATCCACAACAGCCCTTAAAATGTTGAAAACTCTTATCACTGTAGTTGCTGAGCTCTTGATTTTCCATGTCTTTTTATGGAAGCATAAGGTTCTGTAAAAAGGAACATATTTTCTAATTTCAGAAGGGAGGATGAATAATGACTACCCTGAATGAAAGCCTGCAGGCCTTGGTGCTATTATGTGAGAAACTGATTTGTTCCACTGGCTGTTCTTCTCTACCAACCATAAAAGCTGGGCATTGGGGCTGGATGTTGTGGCATACCCTTGAAATCCCAGTAACTCCAGAGGCTGAGGCAAGATTGCTAGTCCTAGGCCAGAGGTAACCTGTACATCTTAGCAAGACCATGTTCTCAAAATAAAAAAATTAAAAGGGGGCTGATGTGCAGCTCAGAAAGTAGTATACTTGCATGGCATGCATATGACCCTGGCTCAAACCCCTAGTATTGGGACAACAAGTAAATGGACATTGGAACAAAAGGAGGCATCCTAGTATGTAACCTGAGCACCAAACATTCTTCCCCTTCCTCCCTAATATAGAGTCAGCTTTCCTTCTTCTCAAAGATTAGGGTATTTTATCCATCAGTATATAGTCTCCTTTCCTTTCCTATTGGTCTTTTTAGACAATGAATCCAAAGTGACTTGTCACTTATAGATTAAGGTTCAGTAGAACTCCCACTATCTCTTTCCTTTTTAGAAGCATTATTGTTTTGAAAATCAGAACCTCTACACCAGAGAACCTAAAATTCTAGGGACAGCAGAAACAAAGCCTCCAAGTAGAAATGATAGTAAGTAGACCTCCCTCTTCATCTACTAATTTCTTGAACTTTTTCCTTGTACCTAGTGAGGACTCTGTACAATAGAGTGTTCAATAAGTTGAGGTATATAAAATGTCCCAGAGGACTACACACTTGCATGGAATCTCATGATCATGTACTCCCTATCCCTTCTCCATTTCAGTAAAGAGTTATTCTTGTTACTAAGAAATTGTGTGTGGAATTCCATGTTCAGAGATCCAAACTCTGTAACTCAACAAAGTTGTGATGGTCAAAGTCCTGTGGGAAGAGAAGCACATATATCATTAGAATATATATTGATTCCAGTCAAGTTTACTCACTGACCTCCAACAAAAAGTCAAATTCATCAATTTTTGACCAAATGTCTTATTGAGCACCTCAAGAAGTAGTACTGAATCAAAAAGTTGTCATTAGTCTCTCTGGATGGAAGATCAGTTTAGAAACAGTGACAATGACTAGATTAAGCTTATTGAATGGGATCCCATGCTATCTAGTCTATATTCTGTGGGCCTATGTTCATTTTCCATCCTTGCTACCAAGGTCTCTACATTTGGGTGTGCATTATACAAAAAAAAAATGAGATAGGCAATAACAGACAGGTTGATGTTGATTTCCCAAGTCATCCTATCCATTTGGTTGTTTAATGACTCTTTCTTGGTGATTACTAGATGGATATTAACAAATGGTACCAAGATCACACTTTGTCCCTACTCCAATAGGTTCATCTCATTCCTCCTGCTCATAACTTTACAACAGACGCAACGCTACCTGACACTGTGTAATGCCTGGTACTATGTCAGTGCTTCTCTGCTATTCATAAGGTTTTCAATGGCTGATTGTTTCTGGGAGTGGACTGCCTACTCCTTCTTCCAAACCTACTGCACCCATTACTCCCAGGTGGTCTCCCGCCCACAAACTAACTAGGCCTGACACTGCTTAGCTTCTAAGATCAGACAGGATCAGCTGTTAGGGTGGTACACACTAACCCCTGCTAGGGATCTACTACTAGGCATCTACTTTCAGCCTAGACTAACATAGTGAGCCAAACATCCATGAACCAAGCTCAACTTTTTCCTTTCTGTCAGTCAGAAAGTAGTCTTCATACAATCTTAAGAGAGAAGTCAATGATACACTGATTACCAGAGGAGATCAGGGCCAGTGTTTGGTAGTTTACTTATACTCTCTGGTCCTGACTAATGCTGATATTCCCTCTCTATTTGCTATTAGGGCTCCTGTCTTTAGAACTTAGCATATCTGAAACAATGCATAATTGACCACATGTTAACTTGCTATCTCATACTAAAATACCTCACATCTACTAGAACCAAGCAGCACATCAAGAAGTGGTCTTAAAATGGTACATTCTTATGTGCTTCAGATGATAAGGCCTTTTCTGAGAACTCTGAGTGTAGGTTGTGGTTCTCCCATAAAAATCATAAAATCCATTTGACATTTTTTGCTATGGATATCTCTAACATCAGAGCATTTGCCTGATATTATGGAGGAAGTACCATCTCCATAGCTTGGACTTGTTGAACAACTCTCCCTATCTTGATCCAGTTAAAAGCCAGGAGAACTTCATGTCACCAAGTAAATGGGTGAGAGCTTTATAGAGTATGTTGCCTCCTGCTGGAGTCCTAGAGATCACCCTTACCAAGCATTGGACATTTTTATTGGTAGCCAGAGGAATGCAATACAACAAGGATGTTCCAACTAGCATACCTCAGTCCAATGAACCCCAAATTTCTTAACTTATATGACCTACTCTGAACTTTGGTAGGATTTAACTCTCCCTTTCTCAGATATGTTTACCAAGGCTTCCCATATGTTAGTCATGTCTTGCTCATCTGGGTTAGCTCACATGATAGCAGCAATTTAGTAGAAGCACTATTCTACATAATATCCAAAATGTCCAGGTCCTTTTAAATGGTATTATGACAGAATGTAGGACTAACATATCCCATGATGCATACCAATTCAGAACCAGAAGTCCAGAAATCCTTAAAAGGATTCTTTTGCCCAATGCATAATTACATGGCCAAAAGGTAATAGTTCCCTTGGGGACATGGGAGAATTAATACTTAGTACATTTACCATGGCATTCCAAGGTCTTTTCTCATAGAATTTCAGCCTTTCCTTTAATAAAAGAGCTCTGAATCTGAGAACATATTTGGAACTGTTATGTAGGATCTAGAATTTGCATTTTTGATTATATAAATTCCCTATAAATGGAATGTTTTCTGGATACCCTCATGGAATAAAGTCATCTTGTGAATCCTAAAGCTTTTCCTAGGATATGTACATTTGTATGCTATTTTTGAGCATTTTCTCTACCATCTGGCATATCTACTCCATGTAGTATGAGCCCTTGCTATTGTCAAATTTCAATAGGATATTCTGAAAGCATTTTAGTAACATCAACAAGGGACCTTGTCAGGGAGTTAAATCTTGTATTCCAAGAGTATTCCCATTCCTATAATAGTATCCATTGTTTAACTTAATATTCTATATCCCTTTATCAGTGTAGTGTGCTGTCTTATGCAGGCTCTTCCAGGTTTTCCTGGCATACATTGGATATATCCTAAAGCTCCTTCAATGCACAATACATCTTTTCTCTTTAAAAACTCCAATATCTCCTTATTCATTCTGTGCTGAGACTTAACCCTTGTTTGGGGATTATTTGATAACAAGAGTGAGAAGGTAGATCCAGAAAGGGGTGAGTATGGCCTTGAGAGGCCTCTTCATAATTTCAGTATTTTTCAGTATATTTCAAGCAAGAGGATTGGATCAAAACTAGAGTGAGACCAGTGAGGGGCAAAGAGGATTCCAGAGTCCTAGTGGACCTGGCATTTACATATCCTTCAAAAAGAGTGCTTCCTTAAATGCTTTTCCCTATAAACTCACTTATCTCACCCTAGTCTCAACAGGGCAAGAAAAGGAGCAGCATCCTTTCATCAGAATTTGTCACTGCTACAGGCCTACTGAGTTCAGTGGAAACTAGGAGACTAAGCATCTCAACTGCATCTACCTGAATATATCCTTCTCAATCTTCCTGATCCCACTGGTTCTCTTGTTGTTGTTGTTGTTGTTGTTGTTCTTGTTCTTGTTCTTGTTCTTGTTAGGTGTCATTGAGTCAGGTCCAACTCATAGCAACCCCACATAAAACAGAATGAAACACTTCCCACACTGTGCCATGCCTGGCACTATGTCAGTGCTTCTCTGCTATTCATAGGGTTTTCAATGGCAGATAGTTTCAGGAGTGGGTTGCCAGGTCCTTCTTCCTAGCCTGCAGCACCTGGTATTCCCAGGTGGTCTCTCGTCTAAGGACTAACCATGCTGACCCTGCTTAGCTTCTGAAATCAGCTGATATCTGATGCCGGAGTGCTATGGATGCAAACGGCTGGCTCTCTGTGAGAATCTTAATTTCAGCGAAAGAAAAATGCCATGGCTGAGAGCTCAACCTTCTCCAAACCTCTTCTATTTCACAATTAAAGCCTAAGAAATGGCCTCCATTTTGTGTGCCCTCCAGCTACAAGAAATTAAGGTTCCGTTAAATATTAACAAGAAGACTCTCTCCTTTCATTTTTTCTTGAGATGGTGATTTATCACTGAAAGCCTGTCATTTTTTTTCTCTACAATGAGTCAGTGGTTCTCAACAAGTTACCCAATTCTATTCTCTTATAATTTCTTTCATATTTCTCAAAGATCAGACACATTGCATGAATGTATGTCTCTCTTTATTTTCATCCTATGTAAATTCACTACTACAGAAGAGTTTGGCAGATGTACTGTGAGAATATGTTAAGCCACATCTTTGGTCCATGCTCCACCAGTAATGGAGTCCTCAGTGCCAGATAAAGTTTGAGTGATATAGTTCTGAAATCTACTCCCTGTCCCTTTCATACTAATTATGTTAGTTTGAGTTCCACAGAAACAGATACTTAGGTGAGCGATTTCATGCACATGTTATTCAGTAGTGATCTTAGGAGCATCACTTAAGAAAGTAAAAAACTCAGGAAAAGGTATAGGGAAAAACTGTTAAGATATAGGTTGACCCAGGAGAGATGTAACTTTAGACAAGGTAGTTGCCTAGCACTGAAGATAATTCCTAGTGAAGAACAGAGTTAGGAGCTACCCAAAGCATATATTCCCAGCTGCAGTTAAAGGATGAGTGTGTTAGTCCTAAAGAGGGCATCTGGGAATACCACTCCAGTTTCCACTACAGGGTGTACCTAATTTTATATAATATCACATTTTGAATAATTTTTAATTTATTCTAGGGAAAATTCTTATGGTCAGAAGCAACTGATGAAAAGTTCTATGAATTTTGAAGCAAAACCATGGATAATAGAAAAAATATTTTTTAAATGTGAAGAAATGAAACTTTTCACATAACAAGATCACTTTGGGCATAAGGGGTGGTTGTGCTTGGTGAACCTTGGAGTTTTGAGCTTTTAAAATGTTTCAAATGACCATGTCACACTGTTATAAACAACTAGAATGCATGCATGACATGTGAAGCAACAACTCCAGGGTACTACCCCTGCAATATGACAAATCTGAAGATTACATTGGTATATCTTTAACTAATTTCTAGTTTTGCTGGATCACATTTCCTTGAATCTATCAGAGAGCTCATACTAAAACATACAGCCACAATGTGCTCAGATTTATGGTTATGTTTCTATGGGAATACAGGTCATGGCATTGAACAAAGTCCAAGCATTCTCTCTTGAGTTTCTCACCTCCAAACCCAAAGATCACTACCATAACTATGCCATGCTATTTGAAAAAAAATAGAATTATTGAAAATGAAGTGTTATTTTTGTATGAATGCATAAAAAACTTTGATTTCCTTGAATTTTTGGAACCCTTTATAAGTCATACATTCATGAGAAGGAATGCTTCAGTAATCTTAGT
This sequence comes from Pedetes capensis, assembly GCA_007922755.1. Lineage (NCBI taxonomy): Eukaryota > Metazoa > Chordata > Mammalia > Rodentia > Pedetidae > Pedetes > Pedetes capensis. The sequence goes on from VMDO01009786.1 coordinate 71,243, forward strand.
GCTGAACTTCGTACTCTTCTCTGTGAAAGCTTATCCTAACCAAGACTTAGCATACTTAAATCAAACAATCGATACACAGTTATTATCATACATAAAGGCATCAATAAATATAGAAACCCTTTCCTTAAAAAAATTTCTGTTTGATAACATGTTAGTTAATGGATAGCTCCTGACATGAAACTTCCTGAAACTACCTCACAAACTCTCTTTCTCGAAGCAGAGAAAAAATTAAGAAATAAAAAGAAGTATCAAAATATCAACTTTATTGAGAGACTTAATGTTTTAAAGATGCAGCTTGGACCAGCCTCCAATGGGTTCCTGTTACTCCATCCTTGGATGAGGTTCACTTATCACCCAGTTTCAGGAAGAAATGCCTTGCCCCAGTCATCTGAGGGCAGGCAGAGGAGGCAAAACACTCATTCTGGAGGCAGGAAGACCACAAGGAGGGAAACCAGAAGTGATAAGGACACAGGACAAATCACTTCACCTCGACTGAGAGGAAATGTCCCAATGAATGTGGGATTTCTGCTGACATGACAACCAAATTCATGGTTCCTCTTCCAGGGCAGAGGAATATCTGAACAAATTTACAATGACAAGGTGATATTCCAGTACTATTTGCCTAGCAGAGAAGAATTTCCTCATAAAAGCAATAAGAAAAATTAAGTGGGATTTTTCATTAAAGATGATCTAGAAAGCAAAGCTCTTGTTTGCACCTAATATTAATTTTGGAAATGTCTGAGCATCCATGTCAGAGTGATCAGAAATAGTCCAATGTAGATGATTAATAGCAAGTGGAATAAAGATAAATTTTTACTACATGAGAACTAATAATTACTGTCATCCTAGTTTTTACACTATTTGTGTCATTATTTATATGATTTGTTTTTTTAAATATCTCCAAGAAAATAATTGGCTCTGAATTTAGCATTAACTAAAAATTGCCTTTGCACAATGTTAAATGTTACCTATTGGGAACCAGCAATAAAAAATAATCCCAACTTACATAGTGCAAAGAGTAAATTATACATCTATTTCTGACACCACATTGTTGTAGTTGTTAGGTGCCATTGAGTCAGGTCCAACTCACAGCAACCCTATGTACGACAAAATGAAACAATCCCTGACACTGTCAATGCTTTGCCATGCATAGGGTTTTCAATGGCTGATTGCAGGAAGTTATAAATTACCTAGTTTATTGAAATACATGCTAATGTATTTGTGTAGGCAGACATGAAAACAACCTATGAGGCTTGATATGAAAGTACATTAAAATTCAATGATAAAAAATAATTTGGCAAATTGCTTCACTGATGTAGTCAAAATAGTTTTAGCCCAATTTATAGTGAGACATAGGAAGGCAAAGGTATCAACAAAGAGAAAATTTAATAAAGCATGCATGACTCTTGCGGAGGTCAGAATTTCAATGTGGATTCCAGGAGACATGTAATAGGAAGTATCTTAATGCCTGAAGCAGAAAGACTCATCTTTATTCTACAAAATCAAACAGAAGGTAAATTGTAACTGTTAAGTTGACTCTAACTTGCGACATTCATCTTCTCATTTTTTTTTTCATCTGCAGCTATGTAGACAGTTAACCCTCTATTTCTTAAATATTTATTTTTGAATTAGGATTGCAAATGTAAAAAGAAGCCATGAAAATACCAGAAATACTCTTTTGTTTTTGGTAGGAATGAAAATTAATACAACCAATTTAGAACACAGTTTGGTAGCTTCTTACAAAACTATACATATTCTTATGATGTGATCCAGAAATCACAAACCTAGGTATTTATCCAAGGGGGCTGTAAACTTACATCCATACAAAACCCTGTGCCTGAATGTTTATGGGGTAACACAGTAGCCAAAAACTGAAAGAAAGCAAAATGTCTTCTAATAGATGAATGGATAAAGAAAATAGGATGCATCCTTACAATGGAACAATATTTAGGTATAAAAAGAAATAAATGAAGAAACAACCAAAAGACATGGAGGAACTTTAAATATATTGCAATACAAAAGATGTCAAGTTTATAAGGCTACATACTATGATTCCTACTATATAACACACAAGAAAAGGAAAAACTGCAAAGACAATAAAAAGTGATTGCCAGGGGCTTGGGAGAGAGAGAGTTGAGTAAATGGAGCATAAGAAAATTTTAGGGTAGTTAAACTGTACTACCTGATACTATTGGGGGTTGGGATTTAGCTCAGTTGATAGAGTGTTGTTCTCTGCTCTCTGAGGCCCTGGGTTTGATGCCCTGCACCAAAAAAATGGGAGAAGGACCTGGCAGGCCACTCCCCAAGCCATCCTGAAATAATCAGCCATTGAAAAGCCCTGTGGATGGCAAAGAAGCACTGATAGAGTGCCCAGTGTGGCACAATGTTGGGTAGTATTAAGTTGTGTTGTACGTAGGGTATCCATGACTAAGACTCACCTTGTCAGCGCATAGCAACAATAACAACATGTTACTGTGAAGGCAGATACATGCATAATACATTGTCAAAACTCATAGATGATACAATACAAAGATTGAAGTCTAGGGTACAATGGACTTTAATTAATAATAAGTCAGTATTGTTTCATCAGTTAGAACAAATGCAGTACATCAGTGCAAGGTGTTAGTGATGAGAAGATTATATGGTAGAGAGAATATATGGGAACTTGGTATTATCTGCCCAACTTTTCTGGAAGCCTGAAATTGTTCTCAAAATCAACTTATTAATGCAAAAATATTCATAAAAACATTTCAGGAGTTTTTTCTATTTTCATTGTTCAATGAAACAGAGATGATTTTCATATGTCTAATAGATACTGTCTTATCCTAATTTTATTTATAGTAAATTCAAGTTGTAAAAATCATTTTTTGTTGTTGTTAGGTGCTGTCGGGTTGAGGCTGACTCATAGCAACCCTATGGATAACAGAACAAAACACTCCCCAAATCTGTGCCAGACACACAATCTTATTTATGTTTAAGTCCATTGTTGCAGACACAGTGTCAATCCATCTAATGGAGGGTTTTCTTTTTTTTGTTGACCTGCCACTCTCCAAAACATGATATTGTTCTCCAGGGATTGGTCCCTTGTGACCACACAGTGAAAATACCTAACATGCAGTCTAGCCATCCTTGCTTCCAAGGAGCACTCTGGTTGCACTTGTTCTAGGACAGATCTGTAGGTTCTTTTGGCAGTCCATGGTATATTCCCCCCACACGTCTGTCAGTTTGCCGCACTGTGGGGGCTTACATGTTGCGATGAGGCTGAGAGCTCTGTCACTGTAACCTCGGACATGAGCAAGGTTACCCATGGTGGACAGGTTTTCAGCTAGGCTTCCAGACTAAGACAGACTAGGGAATAGGACCTGGCGAGCCAATCCCAAAACAACTAGCCATTGAAAATCCTATAGATAGCAAACAGACACTGTCAGATATAGTGCCAGAAAATGAGGCCCCCAGGTTGGAAGGCACTCAAAAGACAACTGGGGAAGAGTTGCCTCCTCCAAGTAGAGTCTACTGTGATGACAGAAATGGAGTAAAGCCCCAGGGTGCTCAACTTGCTGATGTGGCATGACTCAAAATGAGGAGAAACAACTGTAAACATCCATTAATAATTGGAAGATGGAATGTAAATAGTATGAATCTAGGCAAATTAGAAAGTGTGAAAAGAGAAATGGAGCGCAAAAACATTGACATTCTAGGCATCGGTGAGCTAAAATGGACCGGCATAGGCCATTTTGAGTCAGACAATCATATGGTCTACTATGCTGGGAATGATAAACTAAAGAGAAATGGGGTTGCATTCATCATCAAAAAAGACATTTCAAGATCTGTCATGAAATACAATGTTGTCAGTGATAGAATAATATCCATACACCTACAAGGTTGGCCAGTTAATATGACTATTATTCAAATTTATGCACCCACCACTAAGGCGACAAATGAAGAATGGGAAGACTTCTATCAGCTTCTGCAATCTGAAATAGATCAAACATGCAATCAAGACATACTGATAATCACTGGTGACTGGAATGCAAAGGTTGGAAAAAAAGAAGGCCCAGCAGTTGGAAAATATGGTCTTGGTGACAGAAATGAAGCTGGAGATCGCATGATAGAATTTTGTCAGACCAATGACCTTTTCATTGCAAA
>VMDO01009787.1:0-75131 GCA_007922755.1 Pedetes capensis
TTTCGGACATGTAGTCAGGAGAGAACAATCCCTGGAGAAGGACATCATGTTTGGGAGAGTGGCAGGTCAACGCAAAAGAGGAAAACCCTCCACCAGATGGATTGACACAGTGTCTGCAACAATGGGCTTAAACATAAATAAGATCGTTTGCCTGGCAGAGAATCGGCAAGTGTTTCGATCTGCTGTACATAGGGTCGCTATGAATCGGATTCGACTCAACGGCACCTAACAACAACAACAAAAAACAAGGTAGAGAAATTGGATAGAGATCAAGAGTTTAGGTGTGGACATATTCACTTGACAGTATCGTGGACCTAGTTGAAGATACAGTTGTTAGAACATCTAAAGCTTTAAAATATTCATTTTATAATAGAAGAAAGGCTGAAAATAGATGAGCTACACATTTAACTTCAGAGGTTAGAGAAAAGAAAGAAAACTAATGTAAGCAAATTGAAGGCAGGAATTAAAAAAAAACAAAAAACAAAAAACAAAGTAATGAAGTGAGCTGGACACAGTGGTGCATGCCTGTAATCCCAACAACTCAGGAGGCAGAAGTAGGAGCATCATGAGTTTAAGGCCAGAGGTACCCTGCACAACTTAGCAAGACCCTGTCTCAAAATTAAATATAAAAATGGGCTGGGGGTGAAGCCTAGTGGCAGAGCATTTGCAAACTAGGTGTGAGGACCTGGGTTCAACTCCCATGTACTGCAATAAATAAATAAATAAACAAACAAATATTTTTAAAGAAAATAGGAGGACAGCTTAATGGTGGAGCACCCTGGGTTCAATCCCCCAGTACTGCTTAAAAAAGAAATAGTAATGAAGTGAATAATAAAGGTATCTTCTAGAGGACCAAAAATGCTAATGTTATTTGTTTAAAAAATGGTAAAATGAATAAACCTCTAGCAAGACTGTTTAAGTAACAAGAAAAAACAAAGACACAAGTAGACAAATATTAGAACTGAAGGAATATAATGACAAGTGGGATTTGAAAGTCATGCATGGTGTTGCAGACCTTGGTCCAGGGGAAGTGGATTACTAGATCCTCAGATTTGTGTGCTAAAGATGCTGAACTAGGAAATGGCTACAACGACCACACCTTGTACAAATGTGTGGTACAAGGTGCTTCTATAGGGTTGGTGTGGCCCTTCAGAATTGCTCAGAATTAAGGCAAGGGTTGAGGCTTTACACTCAGGGAGATGGTCCCTGAGAAGTGGGCCAGATCTTAGTAAGGTACCTCTTTCCACTCATGGGCAATCACCAGACTTCCAAGGGTTCATTAACAGTAGTCAGCTACCAATACAGCTGGCACCAGTAGGGAGGGGCCTTTTTCCCTGGGTGCAGGGAGAATGTTTATGTGGCATACCCCATCATCTAGTACAAATTTTATGCCAAAAAGTTTTGAAAAACTTCACAAGCTCCAAAAGGTATAACTTCCCCAAAATGATTTGAGAATAGGAAAACTGACTATTCTTATAACCTTAAAATAAGTTCACTCAGGGGTTATGGGTTTTGTCTTCCCAAGAAATCATTAGTAAGTACTGGCAAATATTCAAGGATTATATAAATCTTAAAAAGAAAGAAAAGGACAGGAGGAAGAAAAGGCAGATGAAATAGAGAGGGGGAAGGAAAGATGGAACATTTCAACTATTTTCCTAAAGGTAATGTATCAAAATGAGGTAAGAATTGTGCAAAAAAATTATAGAATGATCTCATTTATTAACATAAATGCAACAACCCTAAAAATTAGCAAACGAAATTCATCAATATATAAAAAACAATAATCTGCATATGGTGGTGTGCTTCTGTAACCTAGCACTTGGGAGTCTGAGGCAGGAGGATCACAAGTTCAAGGCCAGCCTAAGCTACATGATAAGACTCTCATAAAAATAAAACAAATAAGAAAAACAAAAAAACAAAAAAACAAAAAGAAAGAAAAACAAAACAAAACAGAAAGACAGAAAAGATATGGAAAAAATAAAACAAACTAAAAACCTGAAAAACTAGTCATGATCCAGGGCATTTGAAGCTGCATACACCCTACAACCTGGGCACTTCAGTCATAGGTTTAGATCCTGGAGAAATTTTTGCCTGTGAGCACCAAGGGACAAACACTGGAGTGTTCACAGAGACAAAGGCTGTAATTGCAAGAATCTGCATCCCAAAGTCCAACACCACAACGGCAAAAATGAAGTGTGGGACACTCAGAAGAAGACACAGCACATGTCAGTGAAATTTGACTAAACTAGAGCTATTTGGATTCTCCATGTTGCATATTTTACATAAATGTATAGAGAATATCATTTACACAATGTTAAAAAACTTATAAATCTAAAGTTTGAGATTATGGATGTGTCTGCAGGGCTTAAAATCTTGACACAGGTCGGCTTTCAGCAGTGGTAAATACAGAGTGAGCAGCTATATCAGCCATAAAATGATACAAAATATAAAAGGAAGGATAGCAACAAAATTCTGGTTTACTGAAGGGCAGAGGACCTGAAGAACCAGATCAAAGTAGGACAGACCAGTGTCTTCAACCGTGCCAGGTTACTCTGCTTCTTAATAAAGAGGTGTGGCTCTGGGGGCATCCATTTCATTATTACATCCATTACATACATATATGTTTATAGTCTTTTATGTGTTGTGTTAGACTTTCACTGCTGTGAACAACACCGGAGAGAGTGAACTGAAAGGGGGGGAAGATTTATTTTGGCTCACTGTTTCAAAGGCTTCAGTGCGTGGTTGGCTGACTCCATGGCTTTGGGCCTGAAGCAAGGCAGAAATATCATGCTGGCAGGAGTATGTGGCAGAGGCTGTTCACCACCATGTCTGGTGGTCAGGAAGCAGAAAGGAAGGGGTCAGGGACCATGCGTCTTTCCGGGACATGGCCTCAGTGACCTGTTTCCTCCAATTAGGTCCCACATTCCAATAATGCCACATTATGAATCCATTGAGGGATGAATTCATTGATTAGATTGGAGGCCTCAGGATCCAATCACCCGTCTATAGCGCCACCAACTGGGGACCAAGCATTTAACACGAGTCTTTTTTTTTTTTTTTTTTTTTTTGTGGTACTGGGGGTTGAACCCAGGGCCTTGCGCCTGCATGCTTTGCAAGTGCTGGACCACTGAGCTGTACCCCCTAGCCCATTTTTCTGATTTTTTGAGACAGGGTCTCGCTAAATTACAGAGACTGCCTCTGGTCTCAAACTTGCGATCCTCCCGCCTCTACCTCCCAAGCCGCTGGGATTACAGGAATGCATCACTGTGCCCAGCACACATGAGTCTTTTGAGGAAACACTCCATATCCAAACCACATATGTACACAGTGTTTTCAGTTTCTTAAATAATGTGGATGAACCAAATGACTAAACCTTTCCTTGTGCTTAAGATTCAGCCCATGTGATTTCTCATTTCCCTCACCTGCCTATTGGGAGAAACTATTTGCTTTTAGGATGTGATAAAGATGAAATGAATTGGTGTACATAAACTGTTTGTTAGCACCAGACATATGTTAAGGGCTCAGTAAACATAACTGGCACTGTTACCATTCTCTTCTCATTACCACCAGCACTGCCAGGAGAGCAACTTTAATTTTATGATTAAGGAGAGGAATTGGTAAATTTCCTAACAAAGAAAGAAGCTGTCAAAGGATATTCTGTATTGCTGGACCTTGTCCTCCACACTGAGGTTGCAATGTGGTTCAGATGCTCCTCGCAAAGTGAGTACCTCAGCCTCTGCCCTGCCCTGTGGCTGGCTTGGTTCTGACTGAAATCAGGGGCTGAGCTCAAAGACTTATTTCCCTTAGAGTCATGATGGGAAATGTTGAGGATGTAGCACCACTGGTTTTCCTCACCAGCCAAGTATTCTCAAGAACCATGGGAAAACTATTTCCTGCTGCTTAAAGAATGTGATTACCTCATTCAAATGTGTCTGGCCCACCTGCTCTAGACAGTCAGACAGACACATTCACCACCATGACTTGGTCTTCCTCATTTGCTCTTGACCCACATTTTCCCCAATTTTGTCTTTACCAAAAGTAGAACTCTTGGCTTTATAATTCCAGTCTCTACCTTCCCTGGGGCATTTTGTGGTTGATTCTGTTCTTAATTGTCCCTATCACGGACATCCTAATTGTTCCTATCAAGCTTTACCTTGTCTAAGCCTATAGTTCTCCATCTTCTGGGGGCACAGAACGGGAAAATGTTCCTTGGTTTCAGGCCCAATCTGGTGGCTCTATTAAGAAACATTGCCTGGTTTAAAGTCGAGAAAGATGTGCATCAGGGCTGTATCCTTTCACCATACCTTTTTAATCTCTATGCTGAGCAAATAGTCTGAGAAGCTGGACTTTATGAAGAAGAATGTGGCATCATGATTGGAGGAAGACTCATTAACAACCTGTGTCATACAGATGACACAACTTTGTTGACACAACATTTACTGATGAAGATCAAAGAGCATAGTCTTCAGTATGGATTGTTACTCAACATCAACAAAACAAAAATCCTTACAACTGGGTCAGTAAGCAACTTCATGATTAATGGAGAAAATATTGAGGTTGTCCAAGATTTTGCTTTACCCGGTTCTACAATCAACACTTGTAGAAGCAGCAGTGAAGAAATCAAAAGATGCATTTCATTAGGAAAAGCTTTGGCAAAAGACCTCCTTAAAGTTTTGGAGAGTGTCAATGTAACATTGAAGACAAAGGTGTGCCTGACTCATGCCATGGTATTTTCAGTCGCACAATATGGTTATGAAAGCTTGACAGTGAATAAGGGAGAAAGGAGAAGAATTGATGTTTTAAAATTATGGTACTGGAGACAAATATTAAATATACCATGGACTGCCAAAAGAACCAATAGGTCTGTCCTCAAAGAAGTGCAACCAAAGTGCTCCTTGCAAACAAGGATGGCTAGACAGCATCTTACCTGTTTTGGACATGTAGTCAGGAGGGACCAATCCCTGGAGAAGGACATTATGTTTGGGAGAGTGGCTTGTCAACAAAAATAAAAAGAAAACCCTCAACTAGATGGATTGACACAGTGTCTGTAACAATGGGCTTAAACATAAATAAATTGTGTGCCTAGCACAGAATAGGGGAGTTTTGTTCTGTTGTACGTGGGGTTGCTATGAGTCAGACCCAATTTGAGAGCACCTAACAACAACAACAACAAGAGAGACCCTGTGCCCTTTCATCATGTGAAGTTAAAGTGAGAAGATGGCTTTCTGTGAGGTATTGGGTCCTCACCGGACACTGAACATACAGGTGCCTAGAGTTACACTTTTGGCCTCTAAAACAGTGAGAAATAAATTTCTTTTGCTTTTAAGCCACCTTGCTTATAGTATTTTGTTATAGTAGAGTGAAGAGATTAAGGGCCTATGCCAGCCACACTTTGATAACAACCCCCTTCATAAACTCTGTGATGCTTCCATTTTGGACCTGGACTTCACACTACCTAAATGGAAATTGGGGAAATATTACCAAGAATAAGGTAGAGGGGGTGCTAGGCAGCCCAAACTGGCCAATGCCCACAGTTACTTGCTGTTGCCTCCTGCCTTTTACCACCCTGGCTCATGTACCTGGAGTGAGAAACCTTCCCTTCTCTTCTTTCTAATAGGCAGTTTCCTGATCTTGCATGTTATTCTGGTATAGATTACATATGCGAGGGAATACTTCTAAAAATACACACAGTAGGAATTTTGTCTTGTAGAGTCATTCCCTAAGAACAAAAGACTTTGCTTCATGAGCTCAACCTCAGGGAGCAAAATGCTAAGCCCTTCAGACCTGCTGTTCCTACCAACAAATGCTAGCCAATTGTTCATTAATACATGTCAATAATCAACTAGAAAATGGAAGATAGAAAAACAAGATGGGAGAAAACAAGCAGATAGGGACTCTCTGAGTGGAACAGAATGTGAATGAGTTATTCCATGAGAAAAGCAAGTTGAGTAGACTTCTGCAACAGCCACAAGATCTCCTCACTATCATCAACCCCTCTTCCTCCTCTATGACTCTTTGAAACCCCAGGGAAATAGGATTTACTTTTCTTCACAGAAGCACAAGGACAGGTTAGACCAAATTAATTTGGGGGAGGGTGATTTGTATGAGAAAGGGGGAATAAATTGTGGGCATTTGGACCTGCTACACAGAATTCCTATTGGGCAAAAAATATTGAAAGATGTATACATGCAGTTAGGGAGAGTGTTTTAAAAGATGTGAAGAGATGGATTTAGGACTGTAGAGAAATCACATTCCAAAAAGTTACTCACCCCTGCCCCTTCAGGAAAGAGTGAGCCCTTGGAACCGGTATAACTGGCTGTCAACTAAGATGAATTGTAGAGGAAAAACTGCTGGGCTTTGTCATGATAAATGTGTGTGCATAAAGTGGAGGAGGGGTGGAGAAGAGAAAGAGAGATTCCCTGCTGTTGACAAAGAGTTCTTCTTTCTCCCCTTTCTTACTTTGCAGCCTCATGGCAGGGCCATATTGGGAGGGGGCTAGAGTGTACCTCCATCCATCGGCCCTGACCTGACAGCTGGGGAAGGACATCTCCACCCACATGGGCCTGCATCTGGCATCCACCTCACAGCAGCTGTTCTAACCACGTAAGAAGCATGGAGGTCACTGGTCATTCTCCATGAGAACAAAAGGCCAAGGATGTGGAGATAATTGAATCAAAGGGATTCAATTTCCGGGATGACCTCATTCCAAAGATCTGCAGAGCCCAGATAAGCATCCTAGGGATCTGGCAGAGACCCCCTCCAGAGAGAGGAAAGGGACAGGAAGCTGGCTTTCCACAAGTCTGCACCTTCCTTAGGCTGAAGGATAGGACACCTGTTGCCATCAAAAGTCCTGATGCCTGGGGCCAGGCTCCTGCCAAATCCACAGGAAAATCAAATGAGGATGACTCACTCCCAAAGTATAGGCTTCCACTGATCCCACATGGGCAGCCTAGGGGCTCTTCCTTCTATGTCCCCCACTATGGAGTTGTCATACTCTCATTCAAATGAATTTATATGTCGTGCTTGCAATTTTTCTTCTTTTTATATTCTCAGAAAGTGCTATGTCAAGTGTTGGGTAGCTAGGTTAGATATTAGCAGGCAATATGGAGGAAAAGGGGACTGAAAATGACTCCTGCCAATTAGCTATGAGGAAGAAGCCACGTGGGTCTCTGAGGACACTGGAAGGACATTTTCAAATGGATTCCACACCCTACCCAAGCCCTCCAGCCATTTACAAAGCAAAGACCCTAGGTCCACTGATGTCACACTGGGCATTTCCCAGTTTGAATAAAACTAGAGGGAACACATGCCCACTCTCTCTTTCTCTCTGTTCCTCTGCTCTCTTCTGTCTTCAGCAACCATGTGCACACTTTTCCCTTCTCTCTGGCCCACCACCTTCTCTTATCCGTCCAAGGCTCCTGCCCTTCTAAAAGCCTGCTTAACTCTCCTATTCTCTGGCTTCCTTACCCTCCCTCCCCTGGGGAATGGAAACATCCTTATGCTGATTCACACATGGAATGCAGGATTTAATGCAGGATTTTCAGGTGCCTCAGTTTTCCTTGTAATTGTTCCTTTAAGGTGTACTCTCTTTAATAAACCTATACTATAATTTCTATATCAGGTATAAATTCTTTTATATGCTAAATACAAGGACCGAGGTTTTGCTGCCAGACTTCTGGACCTGTGCTCTGCAGTTGTCTACCCATGCTCCATGCATCTGCCCAATAACATCAAGAATCAATAATAGATAGATCTCAGAATATGATTTATGAGATTTAATAGTTATAGTTAGCAATAAAAAATAAATGAGGTGTCCAAGCATTAATTTACTATTTATTTGCAGTACTGAGGGTTGAACCCAGGGCCTTGTGCAGGCAAGGCAACTGCTCTACCACTGAGCTGTAACCTCTGTCCCTTTTCTATTGTGTAGGCTGCCTCTGGCCTCAAATATGCAACCTTCCTGCCTCAGGCTCCTAAATTGCTCAGATTACAGGCATGTGCCATGGCCCAACTGCATTTATGTATTTTTGAACCCTTTCTATGCCATATACAACTCCAAGCACAGGAGTTCCCTATCCTGAAAGAGGCCAGAGATTTATTAGGAGTCATAGATACTTAAACAGATAAGTGTATAGTAGGTGCTGTAAAGTAATATCATGCTTGGGGATTTTGCTAATATTACATCAAATAATAAGCCAAAACTCATTTGTTAAAACTTTCTTTTATACTACTTAGTTTTAGCCCTAAATTTCATTAATTTATTTAATATTCTTACCCTAAATCATCTGCCTTGTTCCAATAAAACTGTCTGCAATGATGGAAACATGCCAAAGTTGTGCTGTCCACTCAGACAGCCACTAGCCATGTGTGGCTGTTGAGTACCTACAATGTGACTAGTGTGATTAAGGAATTTTATATTTTATTTAATTTTAATTCATTTAAATAGGCACATGTCGCAAGTGGTCACCATGGGGCACAACATAATCCCAGAGTTTTAGTCCAATATAGGATGTGACCAGATCTACCCAAACAGTAAAGTTCAATCAACTGGAATTAAAATCAGGTAAAACACTGATGGGACTGGCCAATGAGGCATTAAGGCAAGAATCCCCTGCCTGCCCACCTGGACCTACTCAGCCTTGAAAGCCTGCAGGAAAATGAGCCTGTTAAAGGAAGGGGGAGAGCAGGGGGAAATGCAACCATTATGCAAGGACAAGCAGCTAAAATGCAAGCACTAGGCATGGACAAACCAAAGAGCAAATTTTGAGGAACTATACAAAGGCAGTGGGTGTCCAGAAGGAAAATTAAAGCAAGTTCAAAGTCAAGTGTTATTTTTAAACATTTGAGATAATAGAAAAATCAATTAAGTCCAATCCAAAAGCCACTTACTGAAAACATGCTTTCCATCAACAAATGTTTTCCTAATTGTTTCCTATATGCTCAGCGCCAAGTAGGGGATATGAAGAAATCCATAGTAACTTCAGTTTCTGTCTTAAGGAAGTTAACTTTTGCTTTATAGACCAAATGCATTCAGGACAGTGAAAAACCAATGCAAGGCATTCCTCAGTAAAGCACTAACTGTACTTATTGTTGTTAGTTGCCGTCCAGTTGCATCCAACTCATAGCAACCCTCAGAGGGTCTTCAATGGCTGACTGTTTTGGGATTGTTTTGGGAGTGGATTGCCATGTACTCCTGTGTACTTACTGTAGCCATATCTAAAGCTCACTTGTATTCAAAAAGCTCCATAGGGTGGGCAGAGAGGTGAGTATCAGCAGGTTGAATCTGGAAGGATTTCATAAGAGCAGCAGGTGGGATAGAAATGCTCCACAAATCTCAGGACATGGCTCAAGTTAGGCTGGCTTCCACCTACCTCCGGCAGCATGCTTTATTAGACCCACCTGCCCCTGCTTTTGCCAGAATGACCTGCTGCTTCCCAGTGTGTTCATCATCTCTTGAACTGAGCCACTGCATGGCCCTCATGGACATGGCCTCATGGACCTGCCTGGGATGCCCAGAGTCACACACATGTATCTGAACTCTGGCCTCAGCAGTTCCTAAGTGGGCAACTTCAAGCAAATTCTTAACCTCTCTAAACCTTGGTTTCCTATTATGTAAAATGAGAGTAATATTATTCATATATAGAGTTTTTATAAGAATTAAACAGATAAATAAAAAGCCCAGCAACTTGGGAGGCTGTGGCAGGAGGATTGTGAGTTCAAAACCAGAGGCAGCCTATACAAGTTAGCAAGATCTTGTCTCAAAATAAAAAATAAAAGCTGGTTGTGGGTGAAGTTCGGTAGCGGAGAGCTTGTCTAGCATGAATGAGGCCCGGGGTTCATCCCTCCAGTATGGGAAAAATAAAAGGCTTATATAGAGCAACAATTTTTCATTTTCTAAAAATTACCTTCCATACTTAAAAATTACTTCATCAATGTGTGATAGACATACAAAATGCTATACATATTTAATGTATCCACTTGGTGAGTTTGGAGATATACATCTGTGAAACTATTATCACAACCTATTCCATAAACATATCCATGACCTCCCAAAGTTCTCTCTCATTCAATTTTTTTTGTGTGATAAAAACACTTAACATAAGATCTATCCCAGCAGGGCATGGTGGCGCACGTCTGTAATCCCAGTGGCTTGGGAGGCAGAGGCAGGAGGATCGCAAGTTCGAGACCAGAGGCAGTCTGCATAATTTGGTGAGACCCTGTCTCAAAAAGTAAAAAAAATGGCTGGGGGTGCAGCTCAGTGGTCCAGCACTTGCAGAGCATATAAGCGTGAGGCTCTGGGTTCAACCCCCAATACCACACACACACACACACACACACACACAAAAAAAAAAAAAAAAAAAAAAAAAAAAAAAAAAAGATCTATCCCTTATATCTTTTAAGTACCCGTGGTTAACTATAGGCACTGGGCTGTACAATAAGTCTCTGGGACTTACTCATCTAGTGTAATTAAAACTCTAACAAATACCTCTTCATTCCCCTTCCCCTAACCACTGACAACAACCATTGAATTCCCTGTTTCTATGAGTGTGACTATTTTAGATTCTTCATATATGTGAGACCATATGGTATTTATCCTTCTGTGACTGGCTTATTTCAATTAGCATAATGTCCTCCAGGTTTACCCATATTGTCATATATTCCAGAATTTCCTTCTTTCTTAAAGCTGAATAACCCCTCATTGTCTGTATAAACCACATTCTCTTTATACACTCATCCACTGAGGACACTTAGTCTTGGCTACAACAAGAACAATAACATTGTAGTAGTGCTAACACCAAGAGTGCAGCTCTCTCGGACATACTGATTTCATTTGCTTTGGATGTATAGCTAGAAGTGGGATTGTTGGACCATATGGTAGTTCTATTTTTGATTTTGAGAAATGTACACAATCTTTTCCATAACGGCTGAACTAATTTACATTCCTATCAATGGTATACAAAGGTTCTCTTTTCTCCAGGTCCTTGACAACTCTCACCTTTTGCTTTTTTCAAAATACTCATCCGAACTGATGTGAGATATTATCTTACTGTGTTTTTTTTTATTTTTTATTTTTTAGACACAGTATTATTTTATTTTTTATTTTATTTTTTGGTACTGGGGATTGAACCCAGGACCTTGCACTTGCATGCTCTGCAAGCGCTGGACCACTGAGCTGCACCCCCAGCCCATTTTTTTCACTTTTTGAGACAGGGTCTTGCTAAATTACGCAGACTGCCTCTGGTCTCAAACTTGCGATCCTCCTGCCTCTGCCTCCCGAGCCCCTGGGATTATAGGCATGCACCACTGCACCCAGCTATAGACACATTATTTTTGAGAGATTATTTAAATAATGAAAATATTATAATAGCAATAAGCCATACTCTGGGTCAAAATGTATGTAACCTTTGAACTTGACTTTGCTTTCCCCTTGGTAATTCTGTACTACTTTTTTTTTTTTTTTTGGTATTACATCCTTTATTTATTTATTTATTTGCATTTTTTTATTGGACATTTTTAATGTACACCTTAATGTGATTTATTCTGATATGCTTTCATTCTGGCATTTACATATATGCATTTTGATGTACATTATTCATATAGGTTCCCCCTTACCCTCTTGTATGCTTCCCCCCCACCCTCCACATCTAAGTCTTCTCTATCATTTACTTGGTAATATTTTTCTATATGTACTTGAGTTCCAGTTCTGTTTAAGATAGAAATTTTTCCTGTAGCGAACTTTGTTATTATCTTGTCAGAACAATTGCATGCATTTTCTAGACCATTTATATTGACACCTTTCTTAGCTTTTTTTTTCCATTTTATTTTGATCCGACCTTTGAATAGGATGTTTCCTCCTTATAATTTTGATTCAACTCTCACATATGAGTGAGAACATGTGGTGTTTCTCTTTCTGAGCTTGGGTTCGTTCACTTAAAATAATTTTCTCTAATTCCATCCATTTTGCTGTGAATGACCTTATTTCATTTTTCTTGATTGCTGAGTAGTATTCCATCGTGTATATGTACCATAGTTTTTTTATCCATTCTTCTGTTGAAGGGCACTTTGGTTGATTCCATATCCTTGCTATTGTGAAAAGTGCTGCATTGAACATGGAGATGCAGGTGTCTCAGTGGTATGATGACCCATCTCCCTTTGGGTAAATACCCAGTAGTGTTATAGCTGGGTTATACGGTAGATCTATTTTCAGTTTTTTAAGATATCTCCATATTGATTTCCACAGTGGCTGGACCAATTTATAGCTCCACCAACAATGTAATAGTGGTTTTAATTTGCATTCCCCTGATGATTAGTGATGTTGAGTATCTTTTCACACACCTGTTAGTCATTTGTCTTTGGAAAATATTCAGTTCCTTAGCCTTATTTTTAAGTCAGATTATTTGTTCTTTTGCTATTAGTTGTAGGTAGGTGCCCTATATATTTTGGACATTAATCTCTTATCAAATATTTGGTTTGCAAATATTTTCTACCATTCTGTAGGTTGCATTTCCATTCTGTTGATTGTTTCTTTTGTTATACAGAAGCATTTTACTTTGCCCAGCAATCTTTAACCTGTATTTTAAGGATCTGCACAGGTACTCCCTAATAAACGTCCCCTGATCTCTCTTCCCTTGCAGATGGTTGCCCTTCTTGAGAAAATGCACACTTACATCTCTCCTGACTGAAATCATACACTTTGCTCCTCCTAAACACTTCCACTTTAAGCTTGGCATGCCACACAGATTTTAACATTTGTCCCAGATGTTTTATTTTTCTATAAAATACTGTTAGTGATGAGTGCATCAAAATAAGTCAGATAAGGTTGGTAGATGTCTACATTGTACTTCCAGCTTCCATCATGGCCTGGTCTGGTCTGTGAATATACAAGATGGGGGCAGTAAACAAGGCTCTCCCTTGAATGCATATTTAAGCCTGAAAGATAACTAGCAGTAACTTGGCTCTTTTACTGAGATGTTTAGATGAAAATTGGAATATGTGATAAGTAATAATGCCTGTTCAAGTTCTTGCTGCTGCTAAGATAAAGTATATATAACTTCTTCTGATCTTGGCAGGTGTTGGGAGATGGACTCCAAACTGTTGCTTCTGCTAGCCATTTGATGTGGCAGCCAATTGTGTCTTGACTAGCGTTGTTGTTGTTGTTAGGTGCCGTTGAGTCAGTGTCTGACTCATAGTGACCCTATGTACAACAGGCAAAACACTATTGTCAGTGCTCCTCTTCTATTCATAGGGTTTTCAATGGCAGATTGATTTTGGGGAGTGGGTTGCTGAGTCCTTCTCTCAAGCCTACAGTATCTTGTGTTCCCAGGTGGCCTCCCATCCAAGTACTAACCAGGCCGGACCCTGCTTAGCTGGCCAGTATAGTGACCTGAAAGATGCCAAAAGACACAAAGGCCTCTAGTCAGTGCAGTCAGGAAATTAAACGAGAGTTAGAGATTAAGCAACTCTACAATAATGTGTATAATAAGCAATCTGAATACTTTTGCTGTAGAGTTTTTCATTGATAATATGGCATATGATTACAATTATTTATTTTACTATGCCATAACTTTAATTTGGCAATACTTTTTCCACCAGCAACTGAAAAAAAATGTGCATTTTAAAAGAAAAATTAACTACAGAATTCCCATGTATCAAGAAAGTTGATGAAATATGTGGCTTGGACAAAAAGTTTAGCATTTACTATCCACCATCAGGGATCCTCCCCAAGTGTCTATCAGCTTGTTGTGCTGTGGGGGCTTGTGTGTTGCTGTGATGCTGAAAGCTATGCTACGGGTATTTTAGAAACCAGCAGGACCACCCTTGAACTGGTTTCAGCTGAGCTTCCAGACTCAAGACAGACTAGGGAGAAGGACCTGGCAGCCCACTCTCAAAACAATTAGCCATTATTGAAAACCCTGTGAATAGCAGAGAAGCACTGTCAAATACTATGCTGGAGAATGATCCCCACCCGAGAGGCTGGATGATATTCAAGAAATGATTGGGGAAGTGTTGCCTCCTCAAAGTAGAATCAACCTTAATGTTGGGAATGGAGTAGAACTCCTGGGACTTCTATTTGCTGATGTTGTTGTTGTTAGGTGCCATTGAGTTGGTGTCCAGCTCATAGCGACCCTATGTACAACAGGCGAAACAGAATTGGTAGTGTTTCTCTGCTATTCATAGGGTTTTCAATGGCTGATTGTTTTATGACAGTGGGTTGCTAGGTCCTTCTCCCAAGCCTACAGCACCTGGTGTTCCTAAGAGGTCTCCCATCCAAGTATTAACCAGGTGCAACCCTGCTTAGCTTCTGAGATCTGACGGGATGGATGCCATAGTACTATGGCTGCAGGCACTTTGCTGATGTAGCATGCCTCAAAATGAGAAGAAACACAGTGACTGCAACAATGAGCTCAAACAGAAAAGTTCATGTGCATGGCACATTGTATAGGTATATGGAAATGTTTCATTCTACTGTACATAGGGTCGCTATGAATAGGACTTGACTCCATGGCACCTAACAACAACAAACAACAAACAACATCAGAGGTCTTGGGGTCATCACTGACCACGTGAAAATCAGACACAAATCTGAAGAAGTGCAAACCTCTACTTCAAAACATTGGAACTGTTTTAAGAAGGCTGTGCCCACAAACAACAATTTCTTATGCACAGCTGCAAGTGGGAAGCATAATTTCTCATTGAAATCAAAGAACAATTGTTCTAAATTAATTTTGTCCATTTTTATTTCATATCTGTACCCGCAAAAAGTGAGATGATAGCTATCGATGATAGCTATCTGTCAGACCCGACTCAAGTTTCCCAATAACAAAGAACAAATACCTACTAACAAACACTTGCCAAACACTTTCAGGAAGCTCTTTTTATAATCCTCAGATACTTGAAATAGAAAATCTAGTGGTTCTAATGATGGTTTGATTTCTTCCCCATACAGTTTATGAAATTCTAGTAAAATTTTTGGAAGTTTATTCTCAAGAAATTTGACATCAGAATGCTGTCATAAGTTCAGTACAAAAGTTCAACACTGTAGAGGTGTTTTAGTGGTAATAAGAGGAATAGAAATTTTGGTGGGGAGCACAGGTTCACGGTAAAAGAATGTTCTTACTAAATTAAGAAAGCTACAGAGCAGAATGTACTTGGAAACGATTGTAGAGCACATAATTCATAATTGTGTTCAAATGACTGTGATATGTCACTAAAGGAAACAAACTGCCATCATAATAAATTACAAATACTTCTATATATAATCAAAGTAACCAAAGTACATAATTCTTGTGACAGAGCTTATATTAATAATCCAACAGCATCCTCCCCCAAATAAAACCAAACAAAACAATATTCAAACTACAAGAACAACAACAAAAAGCCCTACACAGTGACAACAACAACAAAGACTTCAGCTTGGCAGTATACATTTTATTTCTCCATTGCCCATCAGCAATCTCATTTTAGAAATGTATGAGCCTTCAAATAACTATGTTGTAAATCAATCTATGCATCCTGGAATATACTTGAGTTATTTTGGAATAATTCTTTCAATGTTGGTTGCATTTTGATGAAAATTAGTTGGAATTTTTTAATAAATTATTCAACAAATGGAATACAAGAAATTCAGATTGTGAAGCTTATTATGAATTACTTACATAGGGACACATTGAAATTGTCTCCACTGAATGAAGGAAATGAATTAAACTGTGGGTGTTTCAAGGTATATAATACCTTGACTTGTGGCAAGAATCTTTTGAAGCTCCTATTTTTAATTGGATCAATTTATATTCTGTATGAAATGGAATATAATTGAAAAGGTGGCCAATTTTACAATATGTAGCTTTGACGAAGCATTCAAAAGAATCATCAGAATTACAAACTATTTGTCAAATCATGCCCTGTAAAATGTTTGCTGAATAAAGATGCTCTGGATGGGAGAAAAAGACATACCTTATTTGGGCTGAAATATTAACACAATTCAATATGAAAACATTAGAATTAAGAATGGCCTTCAGTTAGCTATATCTTCTCTGAGTTTACTAAACAAGTCAACGTCTTTAGAGGACGTTGTGGCTTTAGAGGACGTTGTTTCAATTTTCTCAATTGAAAATATTTTGGTCCACAGACACGTTTCAATTTCCAATTAATTAATCATAATATGAAACTGTTAGTGATATGTCAGGCAATTTTATTTAAAAACTAAAAATGAATTCCAGGCCCTGTGGCATATGTCTGTAATCCCAGCTACTCGCAGGAGGATTGCAAATTCAAGGCCAGAGGCAGCCTGTATAACTTCATGAAACTCTGTCTCAAACACAAAAAAATAAAAAAGAAGCCTGAGGGTACAGTTTAGTGGTTGACCACTTGCCTAGCATGTTCTAGGCACTAGGTTCAACCCTTGGTAGTGAAAAAAAAAAAAAAAAAAAAAAGAGAGAAAAAACTGAAAAGAAAGAACACTGAATATATTCTTTGAAAATATTAGTGACTGAATGCATTAGACAGACATGATGAAGAAACTGATTAAAGTATATGAATATGTACCAGTAAATATTGTGCTTATATTTTCTTAATTGATGAGATTTAAAATTTTTGCTTTTTGCGTGTGAAAATATTTCTATTTCAAAAAAATTATTTTTTATATTTATTTTTGAATAGAACTACTTATAGTTCTACCCCATGCTAAAA
Source organism: Pedetes capensis (assembly GCA_007922755.1). NCBI lineage: Eukaryota > Metazoa > Chordata > Mammalia > Rodentia > Pedetidae > Pedetes > Pedetes capensis. The sequence goes on from VMDO01009787.1 coordinate 16,687, forward strand.
CTAATTTGGTAGCTAAAAAATAATTTCAAAAGTAATGTAATTTTCATTACTTCAGTACTTCAGTACTCCCTTTCTATCTCAAAATTGTCCCAGGCTGCTTATGTTATGGGTTTACCCTAGCCATAGTTCACCAGCTAGCTGTGCCATGATCATTTGTGCTTTATTCTTTCCCACTCAACTGGAACTTCCCTGAGAACAAGGATTTGAGGTTACTGCCCTTATGCCTTTAACTGCCCTTATGACATGCCAGGAACTATTTAGCCATTTTAAACCCCATTTGCTTCTGAGATAGGTATTGTAATTAGCCTTACTTCTGGGGTTTAGCTCAGTTGGTAGAGCACTGCTGTGCATTCAATGAGGACCCAGGTTCAATCCCCAGCACCTCAAAAATGGGAGGACATGGCAATCCACTCCCAAAGCAATCCTGAAACAATCAGCCATTGAAAACCCTATGAAGGCTGCTATGAGTCAAGCCTACTCCAAGCCTCCTAACAACAACAAACAGATGAGAAAACTGAGGTGGGGGACAGTGTGAGTAATTAAACCACAGTCTTATGTTCTAGATGGAACCAAGCTGGCGTTTGAGGCCAGGCAGTACATCTGCAGAGTCAGTGCTCGTAAACTTTGTCTAGGTGACTCTGGGTAGTTTACTAAGTAAACATTTGGTGAACGAATAAAACTCACATGAAGGAATGAAAGAAGAGAAAGAAGGTAATGGCACCCATTACAACCATGTGGGGGGAAAGATGGCAGTGAGAGGAAGTTCCCTCCTCCCCCATAGTCTCTTATTCACACCCCAGGACTGAAGGGAAGGTGACTTTCCTTAAGTAAACAGGGTTGTTTACAAAGTATGCCAAAGACCAGATGCAAGGAGTCAAGAAAACAAAGGTGTTTTCCCAAGGCCTGCTGATAACAGAGGCCTCACTTGGGCTGTTTACTCAGACACTCACAACCGGATACTCTCTCTGGCTGAAATGCCATGTTGTGTGTCTGCCCCATCGGGCCCTGGAGGCAGCTGGTGCGTGCAGGACAGGAGTCAAGTCTGGAAGACCTCCTGCCCCAAATGTCTGAGATGGCATTAGGGGCGACAGTATGGGAGCCCTCAGCACAGGAACTGAGGGGAAGGAAGAGGAATCTAGATTTGATCTTTGGGACTTGATGATCCCCAACCCTCGCTTTTGTTCTGCAGTACGAGGGTTGGACCCAGGGCTTCATGTATGCTAGACGAATGTTCCACTACTGAGCTATACTCCCAGCCCCTTTTTTATTTTTTATTTTGAGTCAGGGTCTTGCTGACTTGCACAGGCTGCCTCTGGCTTCGAACTTGCAATCCTGCCTCAGTTCGGATTACAGGTGTGTGTCACTGCCCTCAGTTCCAATGATGACTTTGATAGGGCTGGGATCTAGGAAAGAAAACTGCCATGGAAAGAAATACACTCAGGAAGATGGGGAGCTTGTTGAATTTGAGACTTTGGAAAATGGCTGGAAAGAGAAAATGTGGCAAGGCTGAGCAAGGGCCCCTGTGTCCTGAGGCATCTCCCAGTAAGGAAGGCTCCGCAGAGTTCCTGGGAAGAAAGTGTAAGGGGCGGAGATACAATTGTCCTCTACAGGACAGCAACATGGACTCAGAATTATGCTGCTTGGAGAGGGAGCAGCACAAGTGCTGACACGTGCAGACCACCTCTACACCCTTCCCCAGTAGCCATAACTGCTGGTGGCCTCTGCTGTGTGGACACCATCCAGGGAAGCCTGAGGTCCTCCTTGCTGCAGCCTGCTGTCTCTTTCCTTTCCTCCAGCACACTGAGCTTGGCATGGTGGACTTCCTTTCCCAATCCTGCTTCTTCCTTCTCTCTCATCCACAGGTGGGTCCCCCACAAAACCCCTACTTTTAATTCTATTTAATTCTATTTAATTCTATTTGCAGGACACACTTGGCACATCTCCGAAAAGTAACACTGCTTTTTAAAGAGCCAGAGAAAATCCTGGTGTCCTGTTCTCTGAGATCTTCAGGAATTGAGAACCCAAGAATGTTTGCTTCACTTACTCAGGCATTCATTTAATGGATTACGTCAATAGGTATTAATTAATGACCTACTGCTTGCCAGGAACTGTCCTAGACCTTGTGCATATAACAGTAAATAAGGAAGACATAAGTGAAAGTCTGGGCTGGGATTTAGCTCAGTTGGTAGAGCGCTTGCTTTGAACGCTCTGAGGCCCCCTGGGTTCTATCCTTAGTGATGCAAAAATGGGAGAAGGACCTGGCAGCCCACTCCTGAAACAGTCCTGAAACAATCAACCATTGAAGACCTTATGAATAACAGAGATGCACTGACAGAATGCTGGGCAAGGAACAGTGTTGGAGAGTGTTTTGTTCTGTTGTACACAGAGTCACTATGAGTCAGACTCGACTCCACAGTACCTAACAAGTGAAAGTCCTTCTAGACAACTTGGAAAATGAAACCATGAGGGGACCAGGGAGGAAAGGCTCTGGATGTGGCTGAACCTTAAAACAACAGACTCAAAACATAACAATGAACATCCCAGCACATTACAAAGATCTTCAGCTCCATGCTGGATAACTTCTGCTATTGCTGTGTCCTTCTTGCACTGTGTACATGGGGTTCCTCCCACCAGCAACCATCAGAGAGGGGCAATGCCCTCTTATGGTAACACAACAGCACAGCATTGCTGGCTACTGTGGCCACTCCCGTGGGTCGGTATTTGCCAGCTACCTTCTTTGCTTCTAGGTCCCCACTGTCACCACCATCATACCTAAGAGCCTGGCAGAAGACATCCACCTGGCTAAAGACACTAGGAATTTGATCTATGCAAATACCCCAAAAGTCATCCAGTTAAACAAGCTCCAGGCCAGAAAAAGAGCTGACACACAGCCCAGTGTATGGTGATAACTTGATAAGGAAGGACTCAGCACAGTCCTGAGGCAGCAGGAGAGGCTCACCCTGTCAACTGACTTGCAGGGGGTGCTGAGACCCACTTCCTTGGTCCCCTATTTGTGTAATGTAAGGAAGCCAGAGACAACACAGCGTGAGAGCCAGTGGAGACAACCAGCCACAGAACTAGGGGCCCGTGTGACACAGCAGAGCTGGACTAAGGGGCTGGGGCTCTTGAGGAGGTAGCAGGGTTTGAAGCCCAACGCTGCCATCCTCATGCTGTGACAAAGACTCAGTCCTTTACCATCTCCAGGCCTCAGTTTCCTCTGTGCCTACCTCATTGGGTTATTGTGAGGATCAAACAAGACAGCATACAGAAAGCACACAGCATTGTTCCAGGCAGCTCAGAGGGACAGGACAAGGAGTGGCGATTATTATCTGGCTCTAGACTTTATCTTAACCATGTGCTTTCCTTTGCCTACTTTCTTATATAAAAAGGGGAAAATAAAATATAAATTCCCTTCTGTGTGCAGGAAGGAGTCTTCAGAAATCACACCCATCATGAGGATTCCAGAGCCCACCAGAGTCTGTAGGTACACTAGTGAAGCTCATGGAGGAAATGCGCCCCTGCCGCCAAGGAGTCTCTGCCTCAGTTCCTCACAGGGATCCTCAGACATGAGGGGCTCAGGCAGAACAATAGGAGAGATTGTGCCTCTTGCAGGAATTTCATCGGTGACCCTGAGGAACAGGTTTTGATCTCAGGCTCACTGCCAGTTAGGAAGTGAAACCCTTTCCGGAACACTTGCTGTTTTGTTGGCTTTCCCCTGGAGATGTAATGATTTCACCTAGAAACGTGGGGCTGACGAGCTGTGTGGCATGGAGTTCACCCTGGGAAAAAAACTGGCAAGAAAATTCATGGTCCCCCAGCCTTTTCATGCAAATGGGGCCACTGTGCCTTCTTATCCTAAACCAACAGCTGGAGACCCCCACAGGGTGCACTTCTGACCACCTGAGCTGACTCTGGGCTGCCCCCAGGGCACACAGGAGCCATAGTGAGAGCTGTGCGGGTCAGCCTGCTCTTGGAACCCACAGGCCCGCACGACAAGATGAGAAAGAAAGAAGCGCCATTGTTTCTGCTGGTAGGTTTGCCTCAGGAATCTGGTGAAGTGAGCTTGAGGGCCTGTGGGCAGGGCTGAGGGAGCCTCTAGGCTTTTTCATATTTGTTCTAAGCACAGTGATTGCAAATCAGTTCATCTGATAGCAACATAGCCCCTCCTATGGTAGGGTTCTCTTGGGCAAACAGCAGATTTGGAGCCAGGGGAAAACAATGAGAAGTCTTTTTGTGTGACTTTCACTTCTCCCTCATTTGAAATCATATTGTGTTTGGAACTTCAGGTCAAGGGGACTGATTTCTGTAACTCTTCAAGGAGGAAAGATGGGCCATTCCCACCTCAGCCTTCCAATCCTTCCCTCCTCTTGCTGGCCAGTGGTGCAGGGAACCTCAGGCCACTGTGTGAGAACTGACCCAAGACAGGCAAAGCAGCTATAAATATTCCTTTTGGCAGCTGGCCTCACTTGGGGCCCACAGCTGAGGGGTGATGGCAGGAAGCACCTGTGTCTCTTCAGACACATCCCAACTCGAGCCTGGCTTCCTGCCCTTAGCCTTTGAAAGGCGCATTTGGGTGACCTTTTCCACCTTGGAGGAAGTCAGAGTGGGACAGTCTCCCAGCTGCATGTATAAGGCACCCAGCTCTAAGCCATCAAACCCCTGTAAACTCAGAGCCTGAGTTCCATGTTCACGAGGACCCATGAAACCAAATAACTGAGGGTAAAATGAAGATGGAAGAGAGGCAAAGAAGAAGGGGAATGAAGCTCTTTTACAGAATGCATTTCTTCTTCTGATTTCACTTATTTGGGGAAGATCAAGAGAACCACTAATCAATCAGGCTTCTTTCCCCGCTCCATGAGTTGGAAACTTGACAATTGGAAAGTTTTTCAAAAATCAGTGAGTGATTTCTTTTGCTTTGTTTTATTTAGGATGCATGGGCTAAGAGCTCCATTATGGGTATTTTAAATGACCAGAAGCAAGTCACAACAGCTAATGGTCAGTCATAAATGGGGTTCAGCTGTGTGGTTGTCATTCAAAATGAGATACTATTCAAAGGCCAGACTGTATGTGAGACAAGGATGACAGTCTTCACACTTCAGTGATCAGAATGGCCTGAGGACTTATTTAAAAGATAGGCCCTATGCCCCATCTCCTGAGAGCTGATGCTACAGCTCTGGGCCAAAGCCAAGAACCTGCCTGAGTCTCCCATATCCCAATTGCACTTTGAGAAACAATGCCCTGAAACAATAGTATACTTGGTGAGGGTCCCCCCAGCCCCCATCATCAGCAGCAGCAGCAGGATTGGGAAGTTTGTTGAAAATGCAGATTCTCACACCAACTCCTGACATATAGAATCAGAAGCTTTAGGCACAAGGGCCCAACAATCTGTTTTAACAAACCTCCAGGTGATCCTGAAGCCCACTAACAGTTGAGAAACCCTCACCTAAAGGATTCCTTACAAACAAAGAGTGCAAACTTGGGAACAGTGCTGATCTAACATGCAGTCAAGATTGAGAATCACTGCTGTGGATCTTTCCATGAAAATGTAAATGCAAATCTCACCTCCAGGACGCCTTTTTGAGTAAAAACTGTGCACATTTTTGTGGCTGGGGGTTAGCTCAGTTGGTAGAGTGCTTGCTTTGTGCCCTCAGAGGCCCTGGGTTTGATTCCCAGCACTGCAAAAATGGGAGAAGGACCTGGAAGCTCATTCTTGAAACAATTGGCCATAGAAAACATTATGAATAGCAAAGAAGCACTGACACAGTGTTGGGCACGGCACAATGCTGGGGAGTATTTCGTTCTGTTAGATATAAAGTGGCTATGGGTTGGACCTGACTCGATGGAATCTAACAGCAACAACAATGCACATTTTGGGGCCAGGGCTGGAGTTAAAAAAGTAAAGGGGGAAATGTGGGTTTTGTTTCAAATTGACAACCAGTCAAGTCCAGTCTCCAAGTTGAATCTCTGTATTTTCATCTATAGAATGGAGAGAAAGCTACCTTCTCCACAGTGGTACTGTGAGAAGTGGAGACACTATGTCTGGAAAGCCCTTAATCAATGTTTAGTGTATTGTAGAAACTTGGGTTTCCTCTGTGTCTCGGCAACCATTATTTCCCTTGTTTTAATGGGGGGTCTAGATTGAGATTCTTAATCTTTATGGGTACAGAGCTTATGGGTTTATTCTCTAGAGAGCATCTCAAGACTCATTTTAAAATCCATCTCTTGTTTTAGGGTAAATGTATGATGAACTCAGTGAGCAATTTTGATTTTAAAGATGATTAGTGACCTGAATACAGAAGGAGCTCTAAGTCAGCTCAGAGACTTGCAATTATATCTTGATGATGGGAAAAACCTTCTACTACTCTTAGGCATTTTACTTTCTCAATCTCTGTTGCTTACAAAATACCAGGCTGATTTCCACTAAGGTTGGTGATAGTGATCTGTCATCAACTGGTATAAAGAAATCACTTCTTGTGTGTATGTACTTGTTGATGTTAGGTGATATCCAGTCATGTCTGGCTCATAGTGACCCTCATAGGGTTTTCAATGGCTGATTGTTTTGGAATTGCTTTGGGAGTGGATTGCCATGTCTTTTTCCCATTTCTGTAGTGCTGGGGATTGAACCCGAGGCTTCAGAGAATGCAGGGCAGCACTCTACCAACTGAGCCAAACCCCAGCCTGTGTGTATACTAGTTAACACATATTCATATTACATTCCCCCTCTTCAAACTACTAATGGGCTTGTCTCTTGTTCTGTAAATTCAGTTAACTAGAAGATCAATCAGTACTGTACATCTAGACTATATTTAGTAATCACTTTGGCAAGAAGCTATGTTGTCTGTATTTTATATTTTTTATAATACATGATAGTGTTCCATGTGTATAGTCACTATTTATGTTGGTGAAAAAGTGTTTTTACAATGAAAAAGTTGTCTTGACAAAATTCTATCATGCAATCTCCAGCTTCATTTCTTTCACCAAGGCTATATTTTCCAACTACTGAGCCTTCTTCTTTGTTTCCAACTTTTGCATTCCAATCACCAGTAATCATCAGTACATCCTGATTGCATGTTCCATCAATTTCAGACTGCAGAATCTGGTAAAAAAAAAAAAACCTTCCCTATCATCATTTGTGGCCTTAGTGGTGGGTGCATAAATTTGAATAATAGTCATATTAACTGGCTTTCCTTGTAAGCATATGGATATTATTCTATCACTGACAACATTGTACTTCAGGACAGATCTTGAGTTGTCTTTTTTTTTTTAATTAGAAATTTTTAATGTACATCATAATGTGATTCATTTTGAGAGATGTCTTTTTTGATGATGAATGCAAACCCATTTCTCTTTAGTTTATCATTCCCAGCATAGTAGACCATATGATTGTCTGATTCAAAATGGCCAATACCAGTCCACTTTAGCTCACTGATATCTAGAATGTCAATGTTTATGTGCCCCAATTCCCCTTTTGATGATTTCTAATTTTCCTAGATTCATGATATGTACATTCCACATTCCAATTATTAATGAATCTTTATAGTTGTTTCTTCTTATTTTGAGTCATGCCACATCAGCAAATAGAGGTCCCTGGGGCTTTAGTCCACTTCTATCATTAAGGTTGACTCTACTTCAAGGATGCAACTCTTCCCCAGTCATCTTTTGAGTGCCTTCCAATCTGGGGGGCCCATTTTCTGGCACTATATCTGGCAGTGTTTCTCTGACATTCACAGAGTTTTCAATGGCTAATTGTTTTGGAAGTAGGCTGCCAGGTCCTTCTCCATAGGCTGTCTTAGTCTGGAAGCTCAGCTGAAACTTGTCCATCATGGATTATCCTGCTGGTATCTGAAATACTGGTAGCATAGCTTTCAGCATCATAGTAACACATTAAGCCCCTACAGTACATTCAGAAAGAGTGTGTGGAACCAGGGACATCATTGCTGATATCAGATGGATATTGGCCAAAAGCAGAGAATACCAGAATATCTCTGTTTTATTGACTATGAAAAGGCATTTGATTGTGTGGATCATACCAAATTATGGATAACATTGCAAAGAATGGGAATACCAGAACACTTAATTGTACTCATGAGGAATCTGTACATGGACTAGGAGGTCGTCATTCAAACAGAACAAGGAAATACTGCTTGGTTCAAAGTCAGGAATGGTGGGTGTCAGGGTGGTATTCTTTCACCATACTTCTTCAATCTCTATGCTGAGCAAATAATCCAAGAAACTAGACTTTATGAAGAAGAAGGCAGCATCATGATGGAGAAAGACTCATTTACAACCTGCACTATGCAGATGACACAACTTTGCTTGCTGAAAGTGAAGAGGGTTTGAAATATTTACTGATGAAGATCCTAGAATACTGCCTTCAGTATAGATTGCACCTCAATATTGACAAAACAAAAATCCTTGCTACTGGGTCAGTAAGCAACTTCATGATAGAGAAAAGATTGAGGGTATATGAGATTTTGCTTTACTTGGTTCTACAATCAACATTCACAGAAGTAGCAATCAAGAAATCAAAAGATGTTTATATTGGGAAATGCTGTTGCAAAAGACCTTTTTAAAGTGTTGAAAAGTAAAGATGCCACATTGAAGATGAAGGTGTGCCTGACTCATGCCATGGTATTTCCAGTTGCATCATATGCTTGTGAAAGCTAGACAGCAAATAAGGGAGATAGGAGAACTGATGCTTTTGGATTATGGTGCTGGAGATGAATATTGAATACACTATGCACTGTCAAAATAATCAACAGATCTGTCCTAGAAGAAGAATACCCAGAGGGCTTCCTGGGAGCAAGGATAGCTAGACTGCATCTTACATATTTTGGATATGTTGTTTGGAAAGACCAATCCCTGGAGAAGGACATCATATTTGGGAGAGTGGCACATCAGCAAAATAAAAAGGAAGACCTTCAATTAGATGGATTGACACGATGGCTGCAACAATGGGCTTAAACATAAAAATGATTGTGTGCATTGCACAGTGTTGGGTGGTGTTTCATTCTGTTGTACATAGGGTCACTACGAGTTGGACCTGACTCAATGGTATCTAACAACAACAACAACAACAACAACAACAACAACAACATGATAGTATTATTGACCCCAGAAAAACACTTGACCAGAACTACTTCAATAGATTTTAAAGATGAAACATGTTTCCCCTAAGAAAAGGAAGGAGGCATGTGCCAGTTGTAGTATAGTGCTTACAAATATCATGTTTGTGGGAGTGAAGTAGGAACTTGTCCATGTGCAAGGATCAAATGTTCCACATACTTGCCTTAGGATGTTTAGTGAGGTCAAGACATGTGGTGGTAGGCAGCCATAGAGGCCATCTAGTTTCATTTATGGTAAAGTAACCAGCAGCCTTAGGGCAGGGAGAGATGGATATACTCAAAGTGCTTGGCCAATGAGCACTTCGGCTTCAGCCAAACCTTTACTGGTGGCCTGTCAGGTGTTAAGCACTTTGACATGCATGATCTCATCTAAGGCTCAGAAATAGTTATCATTATTTGCTTTTTAGAGATGTAAAATTGAGGTACAGAGACATGAGGACATTGGATCAACATCATGCAACCAATTACTAGCAAATTTAGTACATCCACTCAAAGTCTTCTGGCTTTAGATCCAGTGTAGCTCTATGCCACAATTGTCTCTCCAAAAGGCAAAATGAATATCCTGTCAATGACATACAGATGACAAAAATGAAGATGAGATACAAAGCTTTAAGAGAACATGCTATTATAAGCCACTCAATCACCTATTGATCATTCTGAAATAAGGTCAGTTGGAGGCTTGGGTTGGCCTGGCCCTTGAACTTGGCCTCAACATCAAGGGCACTCTGGTGTCTTCCATTTGCCATTTGTGTGTTTCCTTAAGAGAAACAGAGGCTGAGAAACTGAACCTAAGCATGGAAACAGAGGATGTGGTTTTCTTTTATGCTAGGAAGGCTTTCTTGCTTTCAACTGTTGGTTCACTTATTCATTCATTCATTCATGCAGTCTTAATTCTTCCATGGTTTATCATAAGTGAGGTAACTGTGTGCTCACATATTTCCTAAAATAATTTCAGAAAACTACATATTCTTTTGCACTTTTTAAAGATGAGATCTAAAATTTCTCTCATTGTGTTTAACAAGTTGCGAAGAATGCAATTCTAAAAGATAGTAATATTGACAAATTAAAATAAATGTTAACACAGGCTTTTATGTATCCAAAGGAATAGAGATACCATAGAAATTATATATTTATTATTAAAGTTTATAAATATATAAACAGACTGTTAATAGTAAAAATATCTAGTATTCCTTTCCTTCCTTGAACTTGTATTTCCACTCCATCTCCCCAATTTATCCCATTGTAAGGCATTCTATGTGTGAAAATCTGTTATCAATCACCTTATCATAATTCTATGTAGTAATAATTAATAAATCAAACTGATTTTTAAGTTTCTTAATTGTAAGGTTTTATATGTTAAAAATTCCCCTCTGAACTCATTTATTAAAATTACTAGAAATTAATCTAAACATTAATGTATTACAACTTTAAACAATGCATCGTAAAACCAGGGAGACATGAACTTTTTGAACTTAGAAGTCAAGTTGGGAAAGGAAAACCTTTCTCATGATATCTGCCTGCAGGCATGTCTCAGGTTGATGTTATTAAGAGTACATGTGGCCTGTAATCCCAGCGGCTCAAGAGGCGGAGACAGGAGGATCGTAAGTTTGAGACCAGAGGTAGTCTGTGTAACTTAATGAGACCGTGTCTCAAAAAGTAAAAAAAAAAAATGGTGTGGGCGCAGCTCAGTGGTTCAGCACTTGCAAAGTTTGTAGGCGTGAGGTCCTGGGATCAACTCCCAGTACTGCCAAAAAAAAAAAAAAAAAAAAAAACATGTGGCAGTCTAGGATCTAGAAATTAATTCCCCCCAAAATATCCAATTTATCATATTCCAACTGGAAGCCTGCTTCCCTAAGAGCCACAAGCACATAGGCTCCTTGAGGCACTGTGGGCCCCACACATAAGCCACCACAGCATAAGGTGTTCATCTGAAGACCAGTCAAGAGACAAGTCAATTAGAAGTTAGAACAGGGGAAATCTAGAATGAAGAATTGTTAACTAGGCAAAGGATGATGAGCAGCTCCTAATGAGGAAGGGAAAGCAAATAAAGACTTTAGAGACTGTGAGAAGGATCCAGCAAGGTTGGCTCATGAACCTGAAAGAGAAAGTGTGGCTGCCAGGAAGGAAGAAATTGGCTGTTGGAGAGCCGTTGCCGCAGTTCCTTACAATCTGTTACCACTGGGGTGAACGCTCTCGGACCCTCTGCACCCGAGCTTGCTCACGCTGCATGGGAACAGTGCAGCTGGTGTCCCTCCCTGCCTTCCTTGGCAGGTTGGCATCTTCCTGCAGCACTGTTTATTGGCAGAGCCCAACATTGAGCCCGCTGTCAAAGAGAAATGCAATGTGCGCTCCAGAATCAGAAAGGAAGACAAAAAGGGTGGGTTTGGAGCTGCAGGGAATAAAATAACAACTGGAACAAACATCAAGAGAAAAGTATAGTTAAGGGATTAGATGAGCCCATAGAACAGATACACAACTGCTCTTTCTCCTCTCCCCAAATTAACAGATTAATAGACCTGAGTTAACTCCTGGCTCAGAGTAAAAACAAAAACGAACACACAAACACACAAGCAAAACACCAAAAAACAAAAAACAAAACAAAACAAAAAAACCAAAAAACACCCCCAGAGCAACCAGAAGCTAGCCAGCTCCCACCTCCCCAGAGTGATGCCTGGGACTGAGAATCTTACCCCAACTCCCCAAATCTAAGTCTGCTTCTGTGCACAGGCATGGAGAGCCAGTTTTGTCCATGCTCCTGAAGCACAAACAGCACTCTTGAGGTGAGAATTATCTGTCATGTGGCAGTTGCTCATCCTGACACCAGCCCTTGGAAGCTGCTTTACTGCTGAGCTTTTCCTCTTTTGATTCCTGCCCAAGAAGAGTAGGAAGGCAAGGTACGGGGGATGAACTATTTTTTTCAGATTTCTGCTGTTTTGAAGTGCAGTGATTTCATCATAGTCACCAAATTGGCCGATGATCTCCTTTTCACCAACTCCTCTGCAGTCTTTATTGCTGCAATCAGAAAGCATTATAAAAAAAAATATTGTGTCAGTGCCAACCAACTGTGACAGGGTTATTTCAGAATCATTCTCTGTTGGCTTTTCTTGGATGAAACTCTCGGTTCTATAGAACACCTCATTCCTCATCTCAGACATCTTTAGAAAGGAGTCTTCTGAGAGGCCACATGATGGGCAGGAAGTTTCCTGGATGGGAAGAGATGGCTGAGGTGTGTCCGCTGCCACCACTAAGTGGCTGTGAACATGAGAAAACCACTTGGCTTCCCCTCACCTCCCTCAGGTCCCCCCCAAATGCTGCAGAGGCCTCAGGACCATGGGTATAGTTATCAGTCTTTTGGGGAGACCATAAAATACTGTGATCATGTCATTCAACATTGTTGAGGTGGATGGAGCCAACAAAATTAGTAGGATCTTGTCTACACAGCTCTGCTCTTAGCCACAGCTCTTTTCTAGAATCTTTTATTTATGTTGTCATCATCTTCCTCCCCCTCCTCCGTCTCCTCCTCCTCTTCTTCTTCTTCTTCTGCACTGGGAGTTGAACCCAGGGCCTTGTGTGTGCTAGGAAAGTGCTCTGCCACCAAGCTGTATCCCCATCCCCTCTTTTTTTGGGTAAATTATTTTCAATTTTCTTTTTTTATTGGAAATTTTTAATGTACAACTTAATGTGTTTCATACTGACATGTATTTCATTGTGACATTTCCATATATGTATTTTATTGTACATTGCTCACATAACTTCCCCCTTACCCCTTCCTCCCCCATCTCTCACCCCCCTACCAATGGCCTCCTTTCTACTTGCATGTCTTTTTGTGGGAATATTTATCTATACACGTGCATCCTGATTTTGATTTAAGACCAAACTTTGTTCTATAGTGATCTATCTTTTTACATTCTCAACAGTATTATATGTATAATCTAGTCCATTTGCATTATTGCCATCCTTTGGTATTATTGGTATTATTTCCCAACTATTAAAGCTGGACTGTTTACTTTGAGGTTGACCTCTCTCTCATTCCTCATTTATCATTGGCCCTCCCCCTCAATCTTCTCCCATCATTGCTTCTTTTTGCTAGATCCCTCCCTCCTTCTTTGCACTCCTTAAATTGTCCCTTCTACACTAAGTTTACATGAGCTTTTTATTATGCTCCAATTTATGTATAGAATTTTTTCCTTCTTTTAAGTTTGGTTCAGCTCCCACATGAGTGAGAATATGTGGTATTTCTCTTTTTGGGCTTGTGTTTGTTCACGTAAGATAATTTTCTCCAACTCCACCCATTTTGCTGCAAATGACATTATTTCATTTTTTTAAATTGCTGAGTCGTATTCCATTATGAATATGTACCATAATTTTTTTACCCAGTCTTCTGTTGGTGGGCACTTTGGGTGATTTCATATCTTTGCTACCGTGAAAAGTGCTGCATTAAACATGGAAATGCAGGTGTCCCTGTAGTATGATGACTCATTTCTCTGGGTATATTCTCAATAATGGTATATCTGGGTCATATGGCAAGGAGCAAAGCAGGTGAATTGGAGAAAGGATAGCCTTTTCAATAATGGTGCCAGGAAACTTGAATATCCACTTGCAGAAAAATGAAAACTGACCTGCACCTCTCAATATGGATGGGGGTTAACTCGAAAGGATAAAAGACCTCAACATAAAACCAGAGGCTTTAAAATTACTAGAAGAAAAGATAGGCAATACACTCCAACATATAGGCATAGGAAAGCATTTCCTTAATAGGACTCCAATTGCTCAAGAAGTCACAACAAGAATAGATAAATGGGATTACATGGAATTAAAAAGCTTCTGTACAGCAAAGAAACAATCAACAGAGTCAAGGAAGTCCCCACTGAATGGGAAAAAATCTTCGCATTCTATAAATCAGACAGAAGACTAATTTCCGGAATTTATAAAGAACTCAAAAAAGCAATTCCCAAGAAAACAAATAACCCAATACACAAGTGGGCAAAGGAACTGAACAGACAGTTCTTGAATGAAGAAGCTCATAAGAGCTGGGAGTGTAGCTCTGTGGTAGAGCACTTGCCTAGCATCATAAGGCCCTGGGTTCAATTCCCAGCATTAAAAAAAAAAAAAAAAAAAGCTCATAAGGCCGTGAAACACATAAAAAATGCTTAATATCCCTAGACATTAGGGAAATGCAAATCAAAGCAACTCTGAGATTCTACCTTACTTCAGTAAGAATGGCCAAGATCAATAAAACAAAAGACAACAAATGCTGGCAAAGCTGTGGAGAAAAGGGAACACTCTTACACTGCTGGTGGAGTTGTAAATTGGTTCAGACACTTTGGAAATCAATATGAAGATACCCCAACCCCTTTATTATTTTGAGACACAGTCTTAGTAAATTGTGCAGGTTACCTCTGGCCTTGAACTTGCAGTCCTCCTGCCTGAGCCCCTCTAGTAGCTGGAATTATAGGCTCCCAGCTATTTACATAATTTTTAAGGCAGTATTTTTTAAATCAGAGTATAATATACATGCAGCACAGTGAACAAACTGATAATTTTTATTTAAGTATATCCCTGTGTAACTACCTTTTGATCAAAATATGTCAAATATCCCCAAAAGATCCCCTGTGTCCTTTCTTAGTCATTATTTATCTCTGCTCCTAGATGTAACAACTACTGTGACTTCTATGATCATAGATTTATTTTGTCTGTTCTTGAACTTCACATAAATGAAATCTTGAAGTATCTCTTGAAACTGGCTTCTTTCACTCAACACTGTCTATAAGATTCATCCCCAGGTAGCTCCCTCCTTTTTTATTCCTGAGTAGTATTCCATTGTATGAATCTACCACAATTTATCTATCCTGCTGTTGATGAACATTTGGGTAGTTTCTAGGTATTGGCTATTATGAATGAAACTTCTATGAATATTCTTATACATGTCCTTTGGTGGGAGTAAAAGCATATAATAATTTGAGTAGGAAAAGTTTAATATGAAGGATGTTCATAATAAGAGGAATAGGGGATTGACTAGTAGGAAGGAAAGAGAAATCTAAGTTCAGAAAGAGTAGATATTAACAACAGTTACCAACCCCAGGGATGAGAAAGAATGTTCAAGGAAGATGCCCCTTCATCACCTGCCTTGGTGAGATATAGATCTTATTGTAGAGGGCCTGACCATTGCTCATAGAATAGCAGAAAAGTGCTGTACTGGTGGAACCTTCTGGAAGGCTCTCCTTTAGGATGTCAGGAAAAGCCGTTCTTGGAGCTGTGTTGTACCTGATTCACTTACTACAAAACTGTGCTGGCTGACCAGGGCAGTTGTAAGCTATTGTGTGGTGCTTGTTTCCAGACACTGCAGGAGCTGAGAAGTGGAGAAGGTGTGTGTGGTGCAGGAAATGGGTAAGCCAAAGATCTTGCAGGAGCTGGGCCCCAGCGCATCCTTGGGGGAGCTAGATGCTGGGGAAGCACACTGCAAATACCTGAAGAGTGAGCACACTGGAAACAGAAAGCTAGACTGTTCTTCTGCAATGTCTCACAGGCATCTCCATTGACCAAGCTCCAGTACTGGCTGGCAAAGAAAACAATATTCAAAAGGTGAAGATTCACCTTCACAGAGCAGTCAAAAAGGCTCAATTTGTTGCCAAGAGACAATAAATCAATAGCTGGTGCAGGTGTGCACATAGATGTGGAATTGCTGGGTCATGGAGTTGTTGCAAATTTACCTTTAGTGGATTTTGCCAGCTTTCCAAAGAGTTGCACCAGTTTGCAATATCACAATGTACAAGATTTCCAGTTGCTTCATCAGCTTGCCAAATTGACTTTCAATGTTGTTGTTGTTGTTGTTGTTGTTGTTGTTGTTGTGTGCCATCGAGTCGGTATCCGACTCATAGCGACCCTCATAGGGTTTTCAATGGCTGACTGTTTCAGGATTGCCTTGGGAGTGGATTGCCAGGTCCTTCTCCCATTTTTGCGGTGATGGGAATTGAACTCAGGACCTCAGAGACTACAGCGCAGCGCTATACCAACTGAGCTAAATCCCAGCGACTTTCAATAGTTTTCTAATTTTAGACATTCTAGTGAGTATAAGGTGATACTCATTGTGATTTTTTTTTTTGGCATTTCCTTGATGAATACAGCTGTTGAGCACCTTTGCATATGCTTATTGGATATTTGGATAGTCTCTTTAGTAAAGAGTTTGTTCAAATCTGCTGTTCATTTTTTAGGTTGTCTTTTTTTTTCTTGATTTATAGTGATGTAATAGTAAGAGATATGTGCTGGTTGTGAGTCATTTATCAGATAGCCATATTGCAAATATCTTTTCTCAATGTGTGGCTTCCCTATATTACTTTAAAAAAAATCTTTGTAGAGGGTCCATGCTGCTCCTGTTTGCCACGATGTGAGCTGCTCTGCCATACCCTCCCTGCCATGATGGACTGAATCCTCTGAAACACCATGTGGTACAAGCCCAGAGGTGGAGCTGCCCTCAGCGTCTGGGGATGCCCTGCAAGTCAGATACTAAAAGACTTTGAGGTGGGCCCTAAACCTGGCTTGCAAGGGAGAGTTCAAGAACAGTCACACCCCCAGGAGGGCTCAGCTACAGAGACATAATGAACTTTGGGGCTCTCCCTCCCCCAGCTGGGGCCTCTTCAAAGGCCTGGATCTCTCACAGCCAGAAGCAACACCACCATTTGCCCCCAAAGGCCTCTCTGCACAAGCAATTTGGAATCTGTACAGGAGGCTGAGGGGCCCGGGAGCAACGTTTTCATATTAACCCTGTGTGCACTGGGAGCCTCCGCTTGTCTCCCTACAGTGAGGTGCTCATGCAGCGTGTCAGGGAAGGGCATCCAGAGGTTCTGAGAGGTTCCAATGGATGTGCTCATCTTTTACCTGAGGGTTGCACCCTGGAAGCTGCTGGTTGCTCTTTGGGGAGAAGCTAAAAGTCAAGGCGAGAGAGGAATGCACAGGCTAATCTGTGCAGCAGGGAAGATCATCTACGTGGGTTCCCCTCTGACCTCACCATAGCTTTGGGCTTGGTTTCTCCTCAAGGATGAAAGGCAGTTTCTCCTCATGGAAGAGTGTTGGCAACACAGGATGGTTCAGTCATTTTAATATAGAGTTATTAGAACTTGCCAAGTGATAAACTTTATTTAGCTGTAAGTTACTTAGAATTCATCATGCAATGATAAAAGCTGATGTTAATTTACTTCATCTCGTAAATGAATCAATAATTTGAGATGCTGGTAATAAAGATATATATATATATACACACAGAAGATCACAATTCTGTGTCTTCTAATATGCTCTCTCTCTCTTAGGATAAGTGCCAATGGTCATAGAGGCGTAGTGACATGCTTATATAATTAGAACAACTTAATCTTTTGGAATTTATCTGTGTACTTTCCTAAGAAGGCAAACAAACGTTTCAAGAATTATCTGAATATCTTCAAAATATTTATTCTTGTTTCACTCTGCTAATTGAACTGTTGAAGTCAAAGATTTCTGAAAATGAGGAAAAGAAGCACAGTCTGGGTTAATTATTGAAGTTTCTGTCAGATATAATCAGATTGCCTTTCTCAATTTCCAAGTTGTTGTTAGGTGCCACTGAGTTGAGTCCAACTCAAGGCAACCCTATGTACAACAGATAAAATACTACCTGACATTGTACCATGCCCTACAGCAGTGCTTCTTTGCTATTCATAGTTTTCAATGGCCGATTTTTTGGGAGAGGTAGGCTGCTGGGTCCTTCTCCCAACCCTAAAGCACCTTGTGTTCCCAGGTCATCTCTCCCATAGAAAGACTAACCAGGCTCGACCCTGCTTAGCTTTGGAGCGCTAATGGGATCAGATGCCAGAATGATAAGGCTGCAGGCCAGTTTCCAAGAGAAAAGGCTTAAAAATCAACAGTAGGAAGGTGCCTCTGCCAAGCATTCTGATGATATCTCTCCCTCCCTGTTGTGGCTCCATTTTCCTTCATAACATTAAGTTCCTTGAAAGCAGGAACTGGTATGCCCTGTGTACTTAAAGAATATTCCATTAATGTCTTGACTGAATCACAGCAATCATTTATCCCAGGAGTGAGTTAAGTGGAAGAACAATTACTTATGTCCACTTCTAACTGATGTTGGTGTTAATGGGGATCAAGAGAATGAGGGGAACCTAGAAGAAAGATCTAATTCCCTTAGGCATAAAAAAATGGGAAATTAGAAGCCCCAGCACAATCCCTCGGAGGTGAAGACTGTATGAGAGGGGAAAATGGAGTCTGATATTAACCAAGAACAGATGAGAAGGAACCTAACACTGTAGTGCAGGGGTGAGGGCTGGCAGGAAGAGAGGAGAGTGTGCAGGGCAGAGCCCTGCAGAGAAAAGGTGACTACCTTATGTAAAACTCCAATTAGCCACTTAATTGTATCTTTTGCTACAATTGTTACAATTAGCCAATTGGACCCTGAAACTATCACACACTGCGGAAAAGTCATTTTAGTAATTAAAAGACTGAGGTCTCGGCATGGAGGAATTTGAATGTCAAGGTTGGGGTGGTAGAGGGTGGCCACTCATCATGCATAACTGCAGGGATTTGTTTGCGGGGTCAGGTGACTTCACTAGTGAATCCGTCTCAGCTCTAGAATCCTACAATTCTGTGATACATACTACTTGCAAGATGTGAAGTAATAGTTATTTTTAAAGCTGAGCTTTCTTTATGTCTATCTGGCTAATGTCAACGTGTTTTAGTAAGTCACATTTTCCATCTAAGTACAACTAGCAGTTGGTGGCAAGGTTTGGGTCGAACACCAGAACTAACAAGTCTATGGGAAAAATTTAAGCCATGAAAGCCTGAGGTTTAGAAAGAAAATGCAAAGATCATCGCAAGAGCCCTGCCTACCCAGATAATGTCACAGTATTAGAAAAAGAAAACAGATGAGGTTAAAGACATTGTAATTACTGGTACTGTTCTAAAGTCTCAGAGCCCTGTGCCCCAAAGAGCCTGTTCTCGAAACCAGATCTCCAGCCATTTGCCATTTCTGTCAAACTCACATAGCCAAACATTCAACAGCTACATTTATTACAAGTCTGGATCAGTCATTCAACCAGGTTGTTTAGACAAGGCTTACTTCTAAGAACAGTAAACAATCTAATCTAACTGAAAGAGAAAAGAATTACATCATTTTGGCGAGGGAGAGCTAGATTTATTCATTCAATAAACATATCAGGTGACAACTATGTACCAGGCCCTGTGCTAGGTGCCAAAAGTCACAGAGGAGAAAATATCATCTTATCTTCAAGGAGCTGCTTCTGAGGAAGAAACAGAGAGAAAAACAGAAAAGTATAAGGCTGGGTTCTATAGCACAACTATAGACAAATGCACAGGATGTCATGGAGCACCCAGGTCAGTCTTGAAGCCAGAGAGAGTTGTAATCAGGGGAAGCTTCCCGGGGGAGCTGAGATCTGAGCGAAATTTTAAAGGAGAGGTGGAGTCAAAAGTGAGCTGACACCACATACAGTGGCTTGCAAACAGTCAATTATGGATATTTCTTCCCAACTGCACATTCAGTGATCAGACTGGGAGCTTGAATTCAGCAATGGTATGATTATTTACATCTTAGAAAATCAGCAAAACTGCAAACCAAGACTTTTCCTCCAGAAGAGCCTGTTGCTAAACATTTACCAGCACACTACTGGTAGGCTAAGCCAAGATGGAGGAAAAGCATTTTAGACAAAGTGTATATCATAAGCTAAGGCATGTTGTTGTTGTTGTTGTTAGGTGCCATTGAGTCAGTATCCGACTCATAGTGACCCTGCGTACAATAGGTAAAACACTATTGTCAGTGCTTCTCTGCTATTCATAGGGTTTTCAATGGCAGATTGAGTTTTGGGAGGGGGTTTCCAGGTCCTTCTCCCAAGCCTACAGTATCTGGTCCCAAGCAGTCTCCCATCCAAGTCCTAACCAGGCCTGACCCTGCTTAGCTTCCAAGATCTGACAGGATCAGATGCCACATGGCTATGGCTACAGGCAAGCAAAGGCATGGAGGCAACAAACAAACAAACAAACCTACAGCGGTAAGGACTTCAGAACTTTAATTTTTTTAGGCTATAAAGTGTATAACCATAATGGCTGGAAATTAAACAGGAAAGAAAGGTCTTGGTTGTGATGAGCATTGTGTGTCCTGCCAGAGAATTTCATCTTTCATCCTGCAGGACAAGCACAGGCAAAGCTGTTTTAAGCTCAAGTGTGATGCTCTAAGATTCTCCTTCAGGAAACACCCTAGTTTACAACCACTGAAGCCTCTCCTTGATATGTAAAAAATAAACATCTTATAAAGCAGAAATTGAGATTAAAGAGAGTTTGTTCCTAAAATCAACTTCAAAGTCAAAAGTAAAACAAAAAAGCAACAGACAGAGAAAGAACACTTCCAGCAGTTGACTTTGGCCCTCATTGTTTGTCCAGCCTCAGTGGCTCAGGGGATGTCACGCATCCATGAAGGGACTCTCACTTGATGCAGCATGTGCTATGTCCGCCAAAGTACATTTTGATCAGTGAGAAATGTCAGCTCCCTTCTGGAGCATTGACACAGGCCTTCATTTGAGTCCTTGATGCTATGGATAGACAAGCCTTGTCAGGACTGATGTCCATTTACTTTGTAAACTTCTCTAATTTTGTAACTGGCCATATCAGAGAAAGTTGGGGTCATAGGAGAGACCAGAGGCTGTGACTGGCTCCCCTCACCATACATCAATCGCAATTTCAAGTTTTCAGTTCAACTTTAAGGGAGTTGCCTTAAAATTTGATCCTGTTGTGTCGGCAAAACACCCCAGGTTGTGGTTGGGTAACATGACCTGTGTCCGGAATTAGGATGTCTGTTCATTTCCCCACTTATTATGAAAATGTCCATTTCAGCACAAATGCCAAAACGTGACACAAGTTATAAATAAGTGATTTCTGTATTTCCTTTGGTTCTCACACTGTCCATATATTCCTCTTCTGGCACAAAGGCAGTGAGCCAGGCTGCACTTTGCTTCTTGTACCATGTTGGGCCAGAACTCTTCAATGAATGTCCTCTTTGAATCAAGATGGGATGTCCCCATCCTCCATTCTTCCACCCATGGACCCTGTGCTCAGGTCTCTCACTCATTACCGCTGCCTCTGCACATCCTCAGTGAGCACATCCCTGCCTCAATTTTTCTCGTTAGCACTTTTGGGGCAAATGTCTGTTCATTTTGGTTGATTTCTAGTGGTTTTGAGCTTTCATGGAGATTAAATAATAAATATATATATATATATATATATATATATATATATATATATATATAACCTGGATTGAGATTAGATGGAAGAGAATTTTCTTCTAAAACTGCCCTCAAAGCCAAAAAGTCAAATAAATATTAAAAAGTTCCATTTCGGTATCTAGATTGCCCACCACAATAGCATCATTTGTTGAGGTGGTGGCCTGTGGTGTTTGTAGCCATCTGGATCCAATTGTTAAGTGGGGGAAGTGACTATATTAGCTATAGGAAGTCTTTGAGATAGAAGGAAAGTCCACATGGTACCCTTGGCTGAGGGAGCACACTCAAGGGGCACACTTAAAAGGGGCTTCCCTGGCTGCACAAGGTGTGGCTTGGCCACCAGAGAGCAGAGGTTTTGCTGTGGAGCTACTCTGGAGTGGCCGGGTAAATCAGAGCTGCCCCTGCAGTGCAGACAGGACTGGTTGCAAAGGCGGGCAGTGGGAGTCCAGGGCTCTGTAGGGCAGTGGAGGCTCTGGGTTTGATTAGGGCATCAGCAGAAAGGTGGTTGCCAGGCCAGGGTACCAAGGTTTAGAGGGACCACACTCTGGGGCTGAAGCAGAAGCAGGTTCGACCAGATGAGCTACCCCAGAGACTGGCACCTCAACCTACAGGTGTCCCTCCAGTGAAAAAGCTTAACACTTCGGCTCACTTATTTTGTATACACACACACACTCACACACACACACACATACTATAAATAAAATACAGTTTATCTTCTTGCTCACTTTAAAGGAGGAATACTTAAAGCAATCTCATTCTTTATCACAGAGCATATAAGAAAAGTTGTTTGGAGCTGAGAAGCAGCAAGCTAATAAGTGACACAGGAAGTCCAATGTTCTAGTGGGAACTGGAAAATATGGTCACTTTCCTGGCTGCAGTCACTTTCCACAATATTGAACAGCCAGCTGTATGGGATTTCTCATACCATCACTGGACTTCAAAGAATGGCTTACCACTTATTCTAGGTATCAACTCAGGGCACTTGACTATAAATTGCAGCTATAAAGAGGGTCACAGGAGTTTCCAATGCAGTTTCGAAGTGACATGTTCTGGGCTCCCATTCATTCCTTCCAATCCCTGAGTGACCCCTTTGGGCAATTCTTCTCCAGCCTTCCCAGTTCAGTTATTCAGTTCATTGTTCTAGGATGCTCAAAATCTCCACAGATCTCAACCATTGGGTTATGCCACAGGCTCTGCTTCCCACTATGAGAACACAAGTGCTCCACTTTCTTGATGGTACAAAGAAACTCTCATCATGAAAGGCTGTGGGTAAGAGCATGAGTTCCAAAAAACAGTATCTTCTTTTTCCTTTCTTTTTTCTTTCGTTTTCTTTTCTCTCCCTCCCTCCCTCCCTCTCTCTCTCTCTCTCTCTCTCTCTCTCTCTCCCTCTCTCTCTTTCCTTCCTTCCTTCCTTCTTCTTTTTTTTTTTTTTTTTTGGCCATACTGAGTACTACAAAAGCCTGGGGCCTTGTGCATGCTAGACACATGTTCCATCACTGAGCTGCACCACCAGCCTCTTTATTTTTTATTGTGAGACAAGGTCTCATTAAGTTGCATAGGCTGCCTCTGGCCTTGAACTCATGAACCTCTTGCCTCAGCCTCCCAAATTGCTGGGATTATAGGAATGCACTACAGTGCCAGACAGAAGTACCCTATTGCCAACAGTTAGTTAAATCATGCATTAAGTGTTTGGACCTTAGTCTTCTCATCTATAAAATTGGGATAAAGATCACTTGCTCCTGTGATTGTCAGAATGGTTGTTGTCTTTAGGTGCCATGGAGTCATGTCCAGCTTATTTTGCTACCGTCATACGGTTTTCAATGGCTGATTGTTTGGGGATTGCCTTGGAAGTGGATTGCAACAACCTTCTCCCATTTTTGTGCTGCTGGGAATTGAACCCAGGACCTCAGAGACTGCAGAATGGTATTATATCAACTGAGCTAAATCCCAGCCCCCTGACAGAGGGGTTAAGTGAGATAATCTGGGTAAAGCACTAGAAAGTACCAGAAGCAAAGTAAACATTTTGTAATAGTTATTATTATGTTATGCTGATGATCAAAACTCAAACTCACAACACTAACATTTCTGTAGTCATTAATACCTATTATAATTCTGAGTATCATTGTTACCAACTGAAAGTATTGGTTTGGTAGTGTGGTTACAAAAAGTGTTGGTTTACTCTCCCCTAGGTTTACTCCCAGGCTGGTATTTAGCTCAGTTGGTAGAGTGCTGCTCTGCAGTCTCTGAGGTTCCAAGTTCTATTCCCAGCACCACAAAATGGAAGAAGGATGTGGCAACCCACTCCCAAGGCAATCCTGAAACAATCAGCCATTGAAAACCCTATGAGGGTCACTATGAGTCAGACTCGACTCGACAGCACCTAACAACAACAACAAGATTCATTCCCAGAGCAGAGAATTTGCAAGGATTTGCCTATGATCTTTCCTTTTCCTCTCTCCCTTTTAATTTTTTGCAGTACTTGGGGGTTGAACCATATGCTAGGCAAGTGCTCTGCCACTGAGATGCATGGGGTCTTGCTAAGTTACCTGCCTCTGGTATTGAACTTGCCATGTTCCTGCCTCAGCCTCCTGAGTTGTTGGAATTATAGACATGTGCCATGGTACCTGACCCTTTTCTCTTTTTAATTCCGCTGATGGTGTTGTTCATTATCCACTTGAGGTGGCATTAGACTAAATGAATATTAAAATATTTAAATTTAGAACAATGCATTTGAAGTGTCATTAGGAAGATTTATCACCTGCAATGAGGAATCAGTGCTCCATTAGCTCCAGTGCCTCTCCAGTAAGTTTGGAGACCTCCGACTCAGATCATTACCCAACCTTCACCCCACTCTCTATTCCCAGACTGCTATCTGGACATCTGCTCTTAGGTTTACTGAGTGCTTGTTCTATGGATTGCTTTTCAAGTCAGACATGAGCATGTGGTTGGTGCTCTTTACCATCATCAGCCATGGAGCTGGCCAATGAACGATACAGATGCTCTGGCCTATGTTGTGTCCTCCCACCTCCAAATTCACATGAAGTCCTAACCCCCAGGACTTCAGAGTGTCCATGCACTTGAAATAAGACCTTTATAGAGTGATCAAGTTGAAATGAGGCCATTAGGGTAGACCCTAATCCAATCTGACTGGTGGCCTTCTAAGGGGAGGAAATGGGGACACACAGAGAGATGGAAAAAATGGACACAGACAGATGACTATGTGAAAAAGGAACACAAGGGTAGCCATCTACATGCTTGGCACACATTCTTCCCTTGTGGCTCTCTGAGGAAACAACCCTTGCCCACACCTAGCCTCCAAAACTGTGAAAAAAATCTCTATTGTATAAGCCTCCTAGTCTGACATTTTGTTATTGTAGTCCTAGCAGACTAACACACAGACAGCAAAACTCAATTGTCTTACCCATTGTTAAAGGCAATACAAATTGTATTCCAGGAAAGCAAAATAATGGATAGCTACATTGCTGGCTTAGAGGAGAGAGCCATGGGAGGGAAGCTTGCTAGATCTCTAGACTCTACTATGTGCTGGTTAAATGCATAGACTTTGGAGTCCTACTGCCTAGACTTGAGTGTCAGTCCTGTACTTGCTGGCCATGAGATCTTGAGTAAATTGCTTTACCTTTATGTGCCTCAATTTCCTCAGCTGGAAAGTGGGAACGATGATAAAACCTGCCTCACAGGTTATTGTAAGAATTACAAAAGTTATTAAATGTAAAATGCTTCTAACACCTAGGACATAGTAAATGCTGTGGAAGAATTTGCTGTTACTTGGTCTCTGAAAAAGACTTAAGAGAAAATATAATTATAGGTTCGTCCAATCAATTAAATACTTGCCAGCATTCTAGAAGACTCCTTATTTATAAGATCTCCTTCCTTGGTTCAGACTTGTCTCCCTTCATCAATTTTATTCAAAAGGATAATGACCCACTTTTAAACAGAAAGTTCTGAGGAACCCATTATGAAAGGAAAGTTCCCAGGAAATTCCTGAGTAATTGGCTGGGGAAAAAACATCAGTACCTTAAGTCTGCCTAAAAGTCAGCCAGCTCCAAATGAGTCTACTGCATTATAGATCAGGACGGGGGGTGGGTTAGTGATGGCTATTAGATCCTTGGGTTTGTTGATTTTGTGAAAATGAATCCAGTCATGCTCTTGTGATTTGTGTACCTTTTTATGTGAATATTGATCATCAATATAAACTTTACTTAAAGCAAGGATCTTGCCAAGATATACAGTACCTTTGAATCTTATAATCTTGAATCTTTGAATCTTTCAAATACTTCTTCATAAGTATTTGAAAATTCCTTTAGTGAAGAGCTCTTATCTTCTTGGAATTAAGCTGAGGGTTAGCTGGATGCTGTGGCACACACCTGTAACTTGGGAGGCTGAAGCAGGAGGATCATGAGCTTGAGGCCAGAAGCAGCCTGCACAACTTAGAGAGACCCTGTCTTAAAATAAAAAATAAAAATGGGGTTGGGGGTGAAGCTCAGTGGTGGAGCACTTAGCCAGCAAGTGCAAGGCCTAAGTTCAAACCCCAGGACCAAAGGGGAAAAAAATAAGGTGAGTGGAATAGGTAACCCCTAAAGCACCAGAAAACCACATTTTAGTATAAACGTATCCCATGTAATATATGGGACACATTTATACTGAGGAATATTTTTTGTCTATCTGAAATTCAAATTTAACTTGAGGGTCCTGAATTTTTATTTGCTAAATTCAAATTTCAAATAAACAAGTCTTATAGTATAATTATATCCCATTTATTACATTGAAACATTTGTGTTGAAAAATTGTTAATCTGAAATTCAGATTTAACAGGGTGCCCTGAATTACATCTGACAATCCATTCTGAGTACTTTATACGTATTGATTCATTTCACCCTCATACAACTGAATGAGGGAGGTGCTATTATTATCTACATTTTATAGACAAAGAAACTAAGGACAGGAGGCTAAGCACAAAAAGTCTGGCAATATTAAATGTCAGTAAAAATATGGAGCAATTGGAACTCTCATACACTTCTGGGGAAATTTAAAGTGGTACCCACCACTTTGGAAGATCATTGAGCAACTCAAAAATTTAAATATACACTTACCATATGATCCTATCTATTGTATACCCTGTGAAAAATGTTTTGGCTGGCTATTATAAAGCTAAAGACTAAGAACTGCACACAAACAATATACTGAAGTTTATAAATGCATATTCACATAGGAGTGCAAGGTCTGAGTACAGGAATCATTTATATATCAGGGAGGAACAAGTAAATATAGTGCAGAGCTGGTTCTCAATATTGGAAAGAGAAATTATAGATAAGCAAAAGAGGAAGACTAGAATGAACTCTTGGGTGTTGGGTTAGAGTCAAAGATAGGAATATTGACTCATGTTTAAAATTTACATTCCGACATAAAAGTAGAGGTGTGCATATGTGTGAATTAGTATGCACATACATATTATCTATCCACTAGGAGAGGTTGGGACAAGGACCTGGCAACCCACTTCCCAAAAAACAATCAGCCATTGAAAACCCAATGAATAGCAGAGAAGCACTGACAATACTGTTTCACTTGTTGTATGTAGGGTCACAATGAGTTGGATACCCAACTTGGAGTCAGCTAAGTCACCTAACAACAACAGGAGAGGTCAGAAGTAGTAGCACTCCAGCCCCAATGAGTACATGTACTGCCCAGATCTTGGTTTCTAAATACCATTCTCCAGTAAAAGGAAACATGGCTCTTTCAAGGACTGGTTGATTTTAGGGCTGGAGCAGAGAAAATACAAAATGAACCTAATGTACCCAGAGGTAGGAGAAAGTAAAGAAGATATTTTAAAAAGATGTAGGCATAACAAAAGGGCCCTGAAGCCACCTGAAAGTGTTCACAAAGGCCAAATTGGAGCAATTTGAGAGACAAGACAAATACTCAGATTTGATCATAACCAAAAGAATCAGATAAATATCATGAGTCCTTACTGATATAGGGCTGGGATTTAGCTCAGTTGGTAGAGTGCTGCTCTGCAGTCTCAAAGGTCCTGAGTTCGGTTCCCAGCACTGCAAAAATGGGAGAAGGACGTGAAAATCCACTCCTGAAGCAATCCCAAAACAATCAGCCATTGAAAACCCTGTGAGGGTCGCTATGAGTCAGGCACTACTTGATGGCACCTAACAACAACAACAGCATACTGATATATGCTTACAACTGAATAAATGAGAGAGAATTGATAAGTGTGGCCTACAAACAATACGAGTGAACAAATGCAGGAATGAGAAAGGTAGGACATCACCCTCCAAACACCATAGCAATGACTGCCTCAAGCCAGAGCCAACAATGAGTGCGAAAATGGGAAGGGTGTTAAGTGGAAACAAGATATTTACAATGTCTCAAAGTCTCTCTCCTTGATATTTACTAACTGCAGGAAAATAGCAAGCTTATCCTGGAGGATCCTGGCAAATATGATCTTCCCAAGTGATGAAGTTTACCATCACCTGTAATACACTTGCGAATCATGTACCTTGATCAGAGGTTCTGAGAAGGGAAGCTTTCTGTTTTGCCCTTCATAGGCTACATAACCCCAGTCTATGAGAAAAAAATCAGGAAAACCTAAACTGAAGGAGATCCCACCAAGTAACTGGCCAGTACTGTGCAAAAGTGTCTAGGTCATTAAAGACAAAAAGAACTGAGGTACTCGGAATGGTGGACACTGAGGAACCACAACAACTAAATGAACTGCAGAATTCTGGACTGGATCCTGGAAAAGAAAAAGAGCATTAGTGGAAAAAGTGAAATCCAAATAAAATCCACAGTTCAATTAATAGAATTGTACCACCATTAATTTGTTAGTCTTCCTAAATGCTAACACAAGTAGGAACTGAGTGAAATGTGTATAGGAACTTTCTGTACTATTGTTTTGCAACTTCTGAGTCTAAAAGTATCTAAAAATATAATACTACCCCCACAAAATATGAAACCCTCCTTTTGCTGGGCATAGTGGCATATGCCTGTAATCCTAGAAATTTAGGAGTCAGAGGCAGGAGGATCACAAATTCTAGGCCAGAGGCAGTCTGTATAACTTGGTGAGACCCTGTCTTAATATAAAAAATAAAAAAGGGGCTGGAAGTGCAGTTCAGTGGTAGAGGGCTTGCAAATTTCATGTGAGGCTCTGGGTTCAATCCTCTGTATCACAAACAAACAAACAAAACCCTCATTTCATCTTTCCAATTCCTTGTTGTTTGTTGTTAGGTGCCATCAAGCCAGGTCCAACTCATAGTGACCCTACATACAACAAAACAAAACACTACCTGACACTGTGCCATGCCCAGCGCTATGTCAGTACTTCTCTGCTCTTCATAGGGATTTCAATGACTGAGTGTTGCAGGCGTGGGCTGCCAGATCCTTCTGTTTTTGTGGTGCTGGTGATTGAACACAGGCCTCAGAGCATACAGAGCAAGCACTCTACCGACTTAAACTCCAGCCCTCCAATTTCTTATTTTAGCAAAAGGAAAAATGTGCTCTTCCTGTAAGATTAGGGTCAGATTTTAACATCTGGACTAATAAATGATGTCCCTGGCCTTCCTTCCATCTTTAAATTGGGTTAGGAATCTTAAAGAGCCTGATTTCCCCCTTTCCTTCTTCAAACTTCTAAATCAGGGTTTCCCACTGAATGCAGCTGCTGCCCTCACTTCCCCCGCAGCTGTTGAGCTGGGAGCCTGACAGAGCACAGGGCTCTGCTGGTGGCCTGTGCCCCCCTGAGCACTGTACTTAACGCTTTCTCAGTGTAGACCAGGGAAAAGGGGTTCCCAGGGGTGTCACTTGCTGTCAGAACATCTGTAAAGCCTTCTCAAGTTTTGTGGGGAAAGTGCTGCAGGGTGCCTCACCCAAGTGCTGCAAGGCCTGATCTTAAGGGTCCCCAGTTCCCTCATTTTTTGGGAAAATAACTCCCATCTCTGAATGTGTGAATCAACTATCATTGGGTAACAAGGCAAAAACCATCTGCTTAAGAATAGCATTGCTTTGAGGAATGCATGCATGCATCTGGAGATGTTGCCAAGCTGTGACATTTCATAGAACTATCTACATCTCCCACAAGGCAGAGTTTCTTTTGTTTTTTCTTTTGAACCTAACACTAGATATTTTACCTCACTAAGGTGTTAGGTATTATATGAGGATTAGACTGGCCAGACTTTGCAATTTGTTCCAAAAGTAAAGGCTAATTTTGATGAGTATTAAGTGTTTTCTTATTGCTATATATATATTTACCACTGTGGCATCTGATCCTATCAGATCTCAGAAGGTAAGCAGGGTCGGGCCTGCTTAGTACTTGGATGGGAGACTGCCTGGGAACACCAGGCGCTGTAGGCTTAAGAGAAGGACCCAGCAACCGATTCCCCCCAAACAACCTTTGAAAACCCTATGAATAGCAGAGAAGCACTGACAATAGTGTTTTGCCTGTTGTACGTAGGGTTGTTATGAGTCGGACACCGACTCCATGGCCCCTAACAACAACAACAACCACACACACACACACACACATACACACACACACACACACACACACACACACACACACACACACACACACACTTATTTTGGTTTTTCTCTTCCTTGACAGGGTCTCACTATGTAGCAGAGGCTGCTGGCCTTGAACTCATCATCCCCTGCCTCTGCCTCCTGAGTGCTGGGATTACAGGTATGTGCTACCACACCTAGCCATTGAAGTAACCACTTTAAAAGGATGTGTTTCTGATTAATTGAACAGGCTTCCTACCAAAAAGAAGGAAGGGAGGAAGGAAGGAAGGAAGGAAGGAAGGAAGGAAGGAAGGAAGGAAGGAAGGAAGGAAGGAAAAAAAGAAAAGAAAAGAAAAGAAAAAAGAGAAAACCACCACCAACATATACCAGGTTCTCAGAGAGACACCACCCATGTGGTGATACCTTTAATACCTTCAACTATTTCTTCAGAGATTCAGGGACTGCTGGGACTTCTGGAATGAGAGAATTACATTACTGTCCCTCTCTCCAGACATATGGCCAATTTCTGAAGGCCTCAGGAGGACCTGCCTAGGTTCATGATTATTCCTCTGCACAGCAGCAGACCTAGAGGGCACATGGTCCTGCACTCTTACCTGAAGCCATGGGGCCTCCAGAGCCTGATCTGCAGCCCCACTGTCAGGTATAGACCAGCCAGACTCTGTCATTCCTAGGCCAATAGCAAATGTCAAAAGAATCAGCCCAGGGGCTCTGAAGTCCTCTAGGCCATTGCCAATAGAACTGTGGTTGGCATTGATATGTTATCTGTCCATGATGATGTTTGAACAAAGATTGAGAGTAAGTACTTAGGAAGTATATAGGAACATGACAGAGTAATCTAATGTTGAATCTAATGATAAAAATAAGCTTTCCTTTTCCACAGCTTAGAACTAGTATTCCTTGACTTTTGGGAGATATACCTATGACTTTGCTAAAGTTCCTGGGGTGGTGATGAGTCCCCCCTTTCTTTCCATATCCTCTTCCTCCCCTACCTAGCCATCTCTGCATCCACAGTTCTCCTCTGAGACGGTGCGCTTCACACATGCTCACCCTGCCTCTCCTCTCTCCATCTTTGTCAAGGCTGTTCCAAGGCAGCACAGCAGAATGAAAGGGGGCGTGAAGTATGGAGAGGAGAGTCTGGGGTCTGACTAGCTGTGGGGCAAGAGGCTATGATAATAGTGACTCCATCTGTCATAGCCTTGGTTTCTTTTTTCATAGGATGGGAATGATGACAATAGTGGGCCTATAAAAATAAAGTGACCCTACAGAAGTGAAGCTGGCAGCACCCCAGGGCAGGGAGAGCCAGAGCAAAGGCAGAGGCAGGGGAGGGCAGATAAAAGATACACGATGCCATGGTTACCATGCTGACCAGGATCAGCAGGTAAGTAAGCAGGCCTGTTCTGTGGGCACACTGTAATTTTCTCTGGGAGGTTTGCAAGGAGAAAGCACAACCCAGAGCTGTCCTCAGAGAGGAAAGAGGAAGGGCTCTGTCTCCTTTTTCCCATTGACTGAGGGTTGTGTTTTTCAGCTTCTGGCTGATCTCTCAGAAGACCAGAGGCCATGCCCCAAGTTGTTGCATTTCATCTTAGCCTAGAGGAAAAGGGTGGCTAGGGATGGGAGGAGGGCAAAGAAACTGAGGAGGAAAGAGGCTGTCAAGGGATCTGGGATGGCATACAGGATTTGTGTTTAATATGCTAATTTCCAATGCCACCACTGCTATCCAACTCTTTTGTAAAAATCAGCAAAGGAGAGCAAGACTGTGTATCTGGAATCTGTATCTTGAACCAAATGATAGCATTGAAACCACCCTAAAACATCTGTGCGGGAGATAAGGTTTTTGAGTTTTTCTCAAGTCTGGCTGATCTTTATTCTACTGTCTGGTTCCCAGCCCCAGAGATGACAACTAAGTAGGTCTGGGATGAAGACTGAATTCTGCCATTTTAAGATGGGTTTACTCCACTCATGGTTGTGAAGCAAAATCAGGGCTGGGACTCAGTTAATGGTTCCTTCATCACTTGGAATGAAGTCCTACAGACTCCTTAGTACCTTTGGAGACAAGACCATACCCAAGTTGTAGTCTGGAGCAATGATGGTGATGATGGCAAACAGGCAACAATAAGAAAGCAGAGGCTTGCTCCACTACTAACTACTGACCTAGGAGCCCCTCAAAAGTGCCCACACCAACAATAAACTCCAAAGGGAGGAGACAAGTATATTAACCCACTGGTCACCAAAGAGTGATTTACTGTATTGTGAATGCTTAAATGGGTATTATGAACAGTCATGGATGGCAAAACTCACTGCATTCTCTTTTGACACAGTTCTAGCTGTATGCCTAGCATAGTAACTGTCACTTTGAAGGCATGGATATAAATCTATGCTTTTATCTATGTGGGATAGATATCAGTAAACAGACATATATCTATTCCTTCAATGTGCTTATAAACATACATATTATTACATTCAATTTCATATAGATGTCCAGGGGTCACTCAACAATTTCAGGTCCACATGATAAAGATGATGAAGCAGAAAAGATCTTTTACTTCAGTGGACCTCCCCATTAGCTATACCTTGGAATCACCTGAGGAGTTTCAAAAAATATACTGATGCCTGGTGCCACGAGTATTTCCCCAGAGATTCTGCTATTACTCATCTGAAACATAGCAAGACATTCTAATATGCATCCAAAACTGAAAATCAAGATTATTTAGATTATAAAGGCAAGTGTTTTTGTTTGTTTTGTTAGGTGCCATTGAGTTGGGTTTGATTCATAGTGACCCTATGTACAACAGGATGAAACACTACCAAACACTGTGCCATGTACATGACCTTTTTAATGTTTGAGCCCATTGTTGCAGCTACTGTCTTTTTGCTCATTTTGAGTTGTGCCACATCAGCAAATGGAGGTCCCCAGGGCTTTACTCCATTCTCATCACTAAGGTCGACTCCACTTTGAGGAGGCAACTTTTCCCCAGTCGTCTTTTGAACCCCTTCCAACATGAGGGGCTCATTTTCTGGCACTATATTTTACAGTGCCTCTCGGCTATTCATAGAGTTTTCAATGGCTGATTGTTTTGGCAGTGGGCTGCTGGATCCTTCTCCCCAGTCTCTCTTAGTCTGGAAGCTCAGCTGAAACCTGTCTACCACGGGTAACCCTGCTGGAATCTGAAATACTGGTGGGACAGCTTTCAACATCACAGCAACATGCAATCCCCCACAGCACAATACGCTGATGGACACATGGGAGAAAGCTAAGTGTAGTCTTGTTAATTTCTATGAGAAACAAAGAAGAGGCAGCCCCCTGTGTGGCCAGCAAGGACAACCACGGGGGTTAAATATGCTCTGTAGATAGCTCATATAGGGAAATACACACACGCTGATGCTACATTGCTCTGGTATTTATCAAGGACAGCTAAAACTTTGTCATGTTCAGGGTCAGCTGTTGGATTTTGATATAGGTGAGATGCTGGAGCAACTTTTGCAGCCATGAGCTCAAACAAGCTAATACAGTTGGTGCAGATACTGTAAACTTTGTGTCACTCGTAGGATCTAAGCATTCCTTAACTTGGCTAGAAAGCTTGAATACCTCTGCCCCACAGCCTGCCCATCTCAGGAAAGCCCGTCCCAGAAGGGTGTTATGTGAGCTTTAGAGAACTTGTCATTATGGATTTAGATTTCTCAGTCCAAATTAGGAACATCTTCTGATTGCCAAGTAACACATATCCTTTGAATGAATTGGTATATTTGGAAGGAAAATCAACTCCCTGGTATCTCTGTCTTTGTCTCTTTGGCTGTCTGGCATGCTCAAGACATCCTCTTCTCCTTGGGAGAAAAAGAATGATGTCTCCTTGTTTTCCTCCAGGCACAAGGACAGGAGTTCATAGCCATCAATTCATCCCACCCCGACTCCTACCCTAAGAAGTGGCTTCCTCTCTTGGCTTATGTATTGGCTGCCCCTAACCAGCACCCAGCCATCTCACTGCCAGACAATGGGTTGGTGGTGGCCAGTATGTGGACAGCTCCTGCCTTCCAGACAGCATAGTCTAAAAAAGTCACATCAGCCTGGAGCCAAGGATGGGGGCTCCACATACTCTCCTGAATAAGGTAACACTGTGCCCTATGGCATGTTCCTGTGGCTGGCCAGGCTGGCTTCTTTGTGGCTTCTGTGTGGGGCCTTGAGTGCCGGATCTTTATGTCCCCTTCAGGTAGCTGGTGGGACAGAGTCTCCCACAAGCCTCTGTGTATTAGTTCTTTATTGCTATGAAATCAATTACTTGTTTAGTGAGCAAAATCCATTTTATAGATTTGATTTATGTATGTATGTATGTATGTATGTATGTATGTATGTATTTTGAGACAGGGTCTCACTGTGTAGTCCAGGCTGGCCTGGAACTCCTTGTGTAGCCCAACTCCTGTTGATCCTTCTGCCTGAGCTTCCTGAGTGCTGGGATTACAGGCATGCACCACCAAACCAGCTTTCATTTCTTATCTCTCAGTTATTGCAGGTCAGGCATCCAGACATGGCCTAAGTGGGTCCTCTGTGCAGGCGCTGAGAGGTGACACTCAAAGTGTCAGTTAGGCTGTGTTCTCACTGGGAGACTCAAATCAGGAAGAACCTGCTTCCAGGCTCAATCAAGGTGTTGCCAGAATTCATCCATCTCCTTGTGGCCCTGGCTCTAAGGGCCCTGGCTTTTTTGGGTATTGTTAGCTCTCAGCCCTTAGAGATCACTCAGTCCCTTACCACGTGGGCCTCTCACAGGTGACAGCTCATTTCTTCAAAGCTACATGGGGAGAGTCTTTCTGCTTCTGCTAAGTAAACTAATCAAGGGAATGACATCTATCGACTTTGTCATATGTTGTTGTTATTGTTGTTGTTAGGTGCTGGAGAAGGACGTGGTAATCCACTCCCCAAAACAATTTCCCATAGGAGACAACTTAATTGAGTGGTATCCACAGTCTTTGTCACATAATGCATCCCAATAAAGGCAGTGACATTGTAGCCTTTGCCACCTTATATTGGTCAGAAGCAAGTCATAGGCTCCACTTGCACTTAAGGAGAGGGGATTATTCAGGGTATGACCTGTTGGGGGTCACAGGGTGTGTATGCCATGCTCAGTCATTTATTTTTTATGTTTGACACTGACTACAGGATTTCTCCTTTGTTGCTTCTTATCAGGGCTGAGCTGGGCCTAAACTTTTGTCACAGATCCCTGATGGTTTCCTACTAACTCCCCCTACTCTTACCTCCTGCAGATGGTCTTGAATGATATAATTACAATAAACCTATTGCTGGCATGCAGCCTTGGCAAATAGATACCACCTAACCTGTGAGAAAACTGATCCTGTCTTGTCTAAGTTCTCTCAGATTCTAAGTCTATTTAGCCTATACAGTATTGCTAATAATCCAACACACCTATTCGGACTGACAGTTAATGAAATAGTCCATGGAAACGCACTTTTTAAATTGAAGAGTACTGTGTAAATATTAAGCATTTTGTTCATTAAAATCATGGATTTTTGGTTTTCTAACAAAACAGATCCTCACTTGCATGTGCCCTAGATCCCTCATCTAGGCAAAATTCTGTTTACATAGCTTTAACAAGAGTTAAATCTTTTTAAATGCTCCCAGCATAATCCAATGTATAGCATACAAAGCATAAATGGGGGTAAATTAATCAAGGGAAAAAACTCTTTAATCTCCTGTTCCTAAGTGTCCCTTTGTTCTTTTCTGCTTTCCCTGCATGTTTCCTTTTTAGACCTGTGATTTCCATGAATAAGCCACTGATCTTGGGAGAAGCAGGCTCTTTTTAGGACCCTCAATGTCCCCAAACACAGGGAAAAGCACAGAGTCCTTCTCACTCCACTGCCGTCCTGCCCTGCCCAGCTGAGCCCAGTACCCTGTCCAATTTCAACCAGGAAGATTAGGGAGCTGAGGCTGCTGGCAACCCCTGGATGGGGCAGGGGGAGGTTGCTGAGACCCAGGCTTACACAGGTCCCCATTGTAGCAGCAAACTGACTAGACCTGAACCTGGTCACAATTAGGCTTCCACTTGCTGGATAATTGGCGCTGCTCTCAAAAGCAGAGAGGTGAACAATCACACCATTGTTGGAGAAGCCTGCAGTTTATCTCTGGTTACTTAAGGCAATGAGGACAGACTGCAGAGATTTCCACATTCCTCTGGCGCTGAGACTGGGGGTGAACAAAGCAGAGACTCCTGCTCACTCACATGGCCTACCACTCACAGATAAGCAGCCATTTCTCCAGTCATTAAATCCTTCTTCTCTACTCTAATTGTGGTGTTCTCACAGTATATTCTACACATTGTTTTAATACAGTCACACGCTGATATACACACACTTTCACAGAAGTGCATGGCCTCTCAAAGTGAGCTCATATCATAAAAAAATCAGAGACTTGGACTTAAAACTTGGCTACTAGGCACCTGGCTAACCTGAAGCCTTTCTGAGTTTGTCTCCTCTTTTCTAAAATGAGAATAATGCTATTACTTAATGTACTAGCACATTCTAAAAATTAAATGAATTGTTATTGTTGTTAGGTGCTGTCTAGTTGGGCCCAACAGGTTTTTAATAGCTGATTGTTTTGGGATTGTTTCTGGGAATGGATTGCCATATCCTTCTCCCATTTAAATGAATTAGTACACGGAAACCTTTCCAAATGGCCTGGTTTGGACCAGCACTAATGGTACAACTGATTGCAAGAATAGAAATGCTCTACACGTATGCTGTCTAATACCAAAGCACCAGCCACATGTGTCCATTGAGCACTGAAACTATGTCTTCTTTGGGTCTTGCTGTCCAAATGGTTTCCTTCATTTTAAAAGGAGATCCTGGCATTATATTCCCTTACCTCAGGGACACAAAGACCATCTTGCTTTCTATGGTATCAGGAAACTGATGGTCACTGAGGGGTCACACTGGGAGGACAGGTGAAATAGTGATAGAGTGGATCCTACAGCTCAAGGGTCCTCACTCAGCTCCCCACTGCACCCTGAGAGGAGTGGAACCTCAGCAGGGAAGGCTAAGCATGGGACCTATGGCTGCTTTGGGGTTGCCTACCAAGGCACCTAAGTCTAAACTTTCAGTAGCCTGGCAATTTGGCTTAAAGAAAATCAAGACATGTCTTCACACTCAAGGGGAATAAGAGTCGTCTGTGCTATATTATGATCATCATCATTTCCACCAAGAATGAAAATGTCCTCACCAGGGTTTCAATGGTGAGACTGAATCATGGACTGGGGTTGGGCTAAAGGACAATGTGGATTGAAGAAATGAAAGACAATACTAGATAGAGACAAATAAATAAAAAAAGAGTAGTGGGGAGCAAAATCTGATACCTGTGCTAGATAGAGATATTTCAACTGCCCCCATCAAGAATTCTTCCTGCCTTCCCTCAATAAAATCACATTATACTGTATAGTGCTTTACAATTTGCAGTCCTGCTCATTAATAGGTTTTGTACTATAATAACTAATTCCTTCTGCTGGGTAAGTAGAAAAGATGACAGATTTTATTCATTACATTATTACCCCTGCAGATAACCCCCTATGGAGTGGGCAAGTAGGGAAAACAACTTGCTGGCTGTCCAATATTTTACATTTAACTTGCTGACTTCAGGCTCCCCCAATATTCCATGTACTAACTAAAAGCCTCCAGAGGGTTTGATGTATAAAGTTCTCTCTCTAGAACAGTGCTGTGCAAGGGAGTAGATACTAATCATGTTTGGCTAGTTAAATTTAAATTGAAAAGTAATTAGAATTAATTAAAATTAAAAATTCTACTCTCAGTCACACAGGCCACATCAAGCTAGTGTTGATCCCCATTCAATGGAATACATAGTGAACATTTCTGTCAAGGCAATAAGTACTTTCACAAATACTGCTCTAGAAATGAAGACTGTATACATGTCCAGAAAAGTGCTTTAAATAACCACTTTCTTG
Source organism: Pedetes capensis (assembly GCA_007922755.1). Classification (NCBI taxonomy): domain Eukaryota; kingdom Metazoa; phylum Chordata; class Mammalia; order Rodentia; family Pedetidae; genus Pedetes; species Pedetes capensis. Next base: position 54,577 of record VMDO01009787.1, read on the forward strand.
GTTGTTATAAGCAACAACTTTTCTTTTCCTTCTTTTTGGAGACAGGATCTCACTATGCCACCCAGATTGGCTTCAATCTCATAATTCTCCTGCCTCAGCCTCCTGTGTGCTGGGACCACAGACGTGTACCAACATGCTCAGCCTAGCACTATCCTATAAAACAAGAATGAACCTTACCTTGTTTCAAATCCTAAAGAATCATAGGAGTCATAATTTTACATATTACTCACAGTTAAAGATGAAAAACTAAGTCTTCCCATGTCCCTAGCTTTTGTCTCTCTTTTGAAAGTTTTAAGTGTTCTGCCTGCTGGGGATTGATGATATTCCAAGATCCCAGTCAGTCTGCTGGTGCCACTGCCTTTTGTGCACTAAGACTTAGTTATTCTCTAAAGGTGATGAGAACACAGAGATCTGTGCTCAAGATGGGTACTGGTAATAGCTTGATGCTGAGATGGATTAAATTTATAGCAATTATAGCTCACCCCAGGGAGACTCAGTCTGCAGAAGGCAAGTGACCAGGGAGTTGCTATAAGGACATAGGTAATAAAGGCATTAAGCTACTGATGCTATTGAGAGGAAATGAGCTTGGGGCTAACTTGCCTGGGTACAGTGTCTATACCAATGGATCAGCCTGATAATGGGTTGCTGTTCCCCTTCATTTTTCCAGCAATGACACGCCTCTAGATGGCACAAAGGGGACTGTTGCTATGTCTGAGCTTTGAGTATGATGTCGACTCCCATTAGAAGCCATTATCCTTTTTAATAGGAGCCAGCCGAAGCATGTCTATACAAACTTCTAGAAGCAGCAGGACCAGAACAGAATCTTTTAAGTTCCACCCTAAAGAAACAGGCCGCCAGAAGAAAATAAGTAAAGGCGGTCAGGAAGAGGAAAGGACTGCATTCTCATTCCAGCCTGGCCCATGGCCAGCTGCCTACCCGTGTGACACAGCGAGTCCTTCACAGTGAATTGCCTGTGACATAAGGACAATTGTCTCTGAGGTTATATTAATAATGTGCTCCCAGTTGTTGGATGTTCCCTGATAGGCTCAGTGTTAAGCACTTGACACGCCTGATGGCGTGGAACCAACCAGTAACTCCATGGGGGGGGGGTCACTGCTATGACTCCATGTCACAGCTACTAAAAGTTAAGTGACATCCTGAATTCATGCAGTGAGAGGTAGTGGCCAGCTCTGAAGCCAGCTGATCTAACTATTGCTATGTGCTCTGGAGTCTCCTGGCCCAGTATCTTGCCATTTTACATATTTATTTGTCCAGTGTCCCCATTCACCTGATCTAGGAGTAAAAGGTGCGAACTCTGGGGTACAAACCCCAGCTCTGCTGTTAGCCACTTATGTGCTCATATGTAACCCTAAGGGCTGCTTTCTCATCTGTAAAGGGGTATCATTTCAATGCCTGGCATCCCCTGACAGCTGTTAGAAATGCAAAATCCCAGGCTCCACCACACATCAAGAAGAACCTGCCTTTTAAAAAGATCCCAGGTTCTGTCATCATTGGTGCTCCTCAGATGAACACAGGGAGCCTATAAAGCCATGGAAAAATGAGGAGATGCAAGGAAATCACTGCTGTTAGGACCAAAATAAATGAGGGCATCAGTGACTCACGCAGTTCCTATAATCCAAGAGAGCTGAGAAGAAGCACTGTTTAGCTCACACAAAGTCCATTGGCATGAGTTCCCATCAGGATTCACTCCAGGGAAGCCAGGATCCTGCTCTGGGGAGACTGACTGGTCACTGTGCTCTCCCAGGGCCAGGCAGAGGCTCCTCTGGTCCTCAGAGGTCCAGAGTTCTGCTTGCCAGGAAAACTGCTTGCTGGCATCTCACCAAGTATTTTTGAATAAAGGGTCCTGAGTGGCTCAAATTGTGTCTATCCATTTCCTGTTGTCCACACCCCACCTTCAGAGGGGTTTCCCACAGCCGAGCTTGAGACAGGAATTCTTATTCAAATGACTTATTGAAGTCATGTTCTTGGGCAGCGGAACACAAGTAGGTATGCCAGATAAAACACAGGGTGTCCAGTTAAATTTATATTTCAGGTAGCCAGTGAATCATGTTTAGTTATGAGTATGACCCAAATATTTCATAGGATGAGCCCAGCTTTTACCTGAGCCCATGTGAACCCCGGCACCATGGACTTCAGAACAGAAAGAATCTCACAATGGGGTTGGAAGGCTAGCGTTTCACACTCTGTGCCATTCAGTCATTGTCACAGTCTACCCTGGGCCCAGGAGGGGTGGGTTCTGGTCATAGGTTTGGGGGAAAGTGGACTCCATAAGGTTGTAGTTTTCCAAAGGAGGGAGCTGGGGGCTACAAACAGCCAGTTCTCCATCAGGGCAGGGTCTCTGCAGCAGCCACGACACCACTCCCCACTCCTGTTTGCCACCCTCAGGCCTTTGGGAAGTCAGTGACATTTCTGGTGGTTTTCTGGGGGGCATCTCTTATCCTTTCATCCCCACTGATCCCATTCTATTTCACTAGGAGTGGATCTATAAGTAGCACTTTCAAAGACAGAACCAAGCTCACCTGTCCATGAGCTGCCTGACCCGTGCTGTCAGCACAGAGCCCTGTGAACTCTAGTTTATTCTGGGTATTTTCTGGAGCTGGGCTGAGCACTTTCCTGTTATGGCAGTCACCGTTTCACCAGGATGGGCAAATGGGGAGGGAAGATTCTAGCCCAGGTCCCCTCCTTTGGGGCAGGGAGGACGTGGCAGTCTCCTGCCTGGGCTGGCCCACTTGACGTCAGTTTAGGACTATAACACCCTCATGATGGCTTGTAGATAGAGTGTAAGTTGAAGGACTTCTGGTGATGTGCTTGATTTGTACTTGCCCATGTTAGGTCCAGTAGAAAACTAGAGATGAAAAGATGTGTTCAGGACTATGTTAGTCACATTGTGTCACTCCAACAAAGCCTGGAAGATTAACAACTTCAACAAGGAAAGACTTACTTTGGCTCAAGGTTTCAGACGTTTCAGGCCTCTGGCCCTGCAGTTCCTGGGCCGTGGGGAGTCAGAACATCATGGCAGTGAGCACGAGGAGAGCAAGGTGCTCACTTCATGGTGGGTGGAAAGTGGAGAGTGTGAGGGAGTGTGAGGGAGGGACACCTGGCCAGGGCAGGTCTGCAGAGACCTACTTCCTCCAACCAGGCCCTTCCTCCCGGTTTCCACCACCTCCCAACAATGCTGTCAAAGTGTGCACCCGTCAGGAGAGTAATCCAGTGATTAGGTCAGAACCTCATGGTCCAGTCACTTCCCAAAGAAAGCTCCGCCTGTGAACATCACACTGGAGACCAAGCCTTTAACACATGAATTTGGGGGTCATGTCATACCCAAATCATAACAAGGATCAAATGCTTAATAAATCAAATTGGCAGGAAAAGAGGGACCATTTTCTCACTTACTGAGGGATGAAGCCATAGGAACAATACTCTTGTGTGTGTGTGTGTGTGTGTGTGTGTGTGTGTTGGAAGGATGGTACTCTGAGGTTGAATACAGGGCTTCACACATACTTTGTAAGTGCTCTACCACTGGGCTGCATCCCCAGCCCATTTTTTAGATTTTATCTTGAGGCAGGGTTTCGCTCAGTTAAGCAGGTTGCCTCGGGCCTCGAACCTGTGATCCTCCTGCTTCTACCTCCTGAGTCACTGGGATTATAGGTGTGAGCCACTCTGCCAGCTAGGAACAATATTCTTAAACCCTAAACTTCTCTGTCCCTTCACCATTACTGCTAGTCCTTGCCAGCTCCTTGCCAGCTACACCTAGAGCAGATCCCCCAGAATGTTGCCCTGGGAATCGCAGTATTGTATATCACTCTTATAACTGAGCTTCTGGATTTAAAAGAGTTCAGAAAATGCTGCAACCTTTAGCTGTTTCTTTGGAGCTTCATAGGATTCATTTATATGGCAAAAGACCTACAGTTGAAGAAACTCAGCTTTTTGCAAATGGACTTGCTTATAAAACACCAGGTCTTCTGCAGGAAATACTAATTAAGACTCACCATGCAGAGTCTAGGGAAGCAAGAGGCAGTTATCTGAGGGGAAGACCCTCTCCAATATCTGCACCAGCCAGCCTGCATTGATTCCTCTGCTCTCCATTGCTAAGAGCTGGAGATAGAAAACAAAGGGAAGAACATGCTCTGTTTTTCTCAAGTTTAACTAATTAAAGAAAAAATTCAAGCCTCGAGCGGCAATAGTGAAGGATTCTACAGGGAAAATATTAAATGACACAGGAAACATCAAAAGAAGATGGAAGAAATACATAGAGTCATTATACCAAAAAGAACTGATGGATGACCAACCATTTCAAGATGTTGCATATGATCAGGAACCAATGGTACTGAGGAAAGAAGTGGAAGCTGCCTTGAATATACTGGCAAAACACAAGGCTCCAGGAATTGATGGAGTACTAATTGAGATGTTTCAATGAAAAGATGCAGCACTGGAGATGCTCACTTATTTATGCCAAGAGATTTGGAAAACAGCTACTTGGTCAACTGACTAGAAGAGATCCATATTTGTGCATATTCTCAAAAAGGGATCCAACTGAATGTGGAAATTATTGAACATTATCATTAATATCACACACAAGTAAAATTTTGCTAAAGATCATTCAAAAGTGACTATAGCAATTTATTGACCAGGAACTGCCTGGTCAAGCTGGGTTCAGAAGAGGGTATAGAAACAGGGACATCATTGCTGACATCAGATCGATTTTGGCCATAAGCACAGAATACCAAAAAGATGTTTAACCATGTTTTATTGACTACACAAAGGCATTTGACTATGTGGATCACAATAAATTATGGATAACATTGCAAAGAAAGGGAATATCAGAACATTTAATTGTACTCATGAGGAATCTATACATGGACAAGGAGCCAGTTATTCAAATAGAATAGGGTAACACTGCTTGGAAAGGGGTATATCATGGCTGTATCCTTTCACCGTACCTCTTCAATCTCTATGCTGAGCAAATAACCTGAGAAGCTGGACATTACAAAGAACATGGCATCAGGATTGGAGGAAGACTCGTAAACAACCTATCTTATGCAAATGACACAACTTTGCTTGAAGTGAAGAGGATCTGAAACATTTATTAATGAAAATCAAAGAACACAGCCTTCAGTGTGGATTGTACCTCAACATCAAGAAAACAAAAATCCAAAAAAAAAAAAAAGAAAAGAAAACAAAAATCCTTACAATTGAGTCAATAAGCAACTTCATGATAAATGAAGATAAAATTGATGCTGTCTAAGATTTTGCTTTACTTGGTTCTACAATCAATATCCATAGAAGCAACAGTCAAGAAATCAAAAGATGCCTTGCATTGGGAAAAGCTGTTGCAAAAGATCTCTTTATAGTATTGAAAAGTAAGATGCCACGTTGAAGAAAAAGGTGCGCCTGACTCATGCCATGGTATTTTCATATGCTTATGAAAGCTTGACAGTGAATAAGGGATACAGGAGAAGAATTAATGCTTTTGAATTGTGGTAGTGGAGATGAATATTGAATATACCATGGACTACCAAAAGAACCAACAGATCTGTCCTACAAGAAGTGCAACCTGGGGAGGGTGTCGGGGGGGAAGCATACAAGAGGGTAAGGGGGCACCTATATGAATAATGTACATGAAAATGCATATATGGAAATTCCACAATGAAAAGCATGTCAGAATGAATCACATTAAGGTGTACATTAAAAATGTCCAATTAAAAAAAAAGAAGAAGTGCAACCAGAGCGCTCCTTACAAGCAAGGATGGTTAGACTATATCTTACATATTTTGTACATGTAGTCAGGAGGAGCCTGCAGTGGTAGCCCTGTGGCATCTGATCCCTTCAGATCTTGGAAGCTAAGCAGGATCAGGCCTGGTTAGTACCTGGATGGGAGACCGCCTGGGAACACCAGAAGCTGTAGGCTTGGGAGAAGGACCTGGCAACCCCCTCCCAAAAATCAATCTGTCATTGAAAACCCTATGAACAGCAGAGAAGCACTGACAATAGTGTTTCCCCTGTTGTACACAGGGTCGCTATGAGTCGCATACCGACTCGACAGCACCTAACAACAACAACAAGTCAGGAGGGACCAATCCCTGGAGAAGGACATCATATTTGGGAGAGTTGTGGGTTAGTGAGAAAAAGTAAGACCCTCAAATAGATGAATTGGCACAGTGTTGGCAACAGTGGGCTTAAACATAAAAAAAGATCATGTGTATGGCACAGTCGGGTTGAGTTTTGTTCTGTTATACATAGGGTTGCTATGAGTCAGACCAAACTTGAGGGCACCTAACAACAACCCTCCCCATTGCTAGTTTCTCCTAGATAAAAAATTGAAAGCCATCAAAAGATAGACTGGAACCACAATGAGTGACTCTCACTGTTGCCAAGCCAGTTACCAATACACACCTCACACCATTCCTCACCTTCTTCTACCACAGGTAGAATAAATTTTGAGGAGAGGAAAGGCAAGAACATCAGGCTATCCTGGAAACCACTACATGGGGGAGCTCTTGGTGACTTGAGAGAAATGAGTCAGAGGGTAGCAGGCTCACAAGATGGGAGCATGTGGTTCTGGCCTATCTAAGGAGAAATCTCACCCAACTCTGTATCTCACACTGAGGAGAAAGGTCACAATGAACTCTATTCATCCTGGAGAAAAGTCGTCTTGCAAGCAATCACCAGTGTTTTGTTTTACCATGCTCAACAGTTTTCTTCTCTCTGAGGATGAGGGGCACAGACAGAACATATTCGCTTTTCCTCTAATTATGAGAATAGTGAAAGTGGGAAAGTTGCCTATATGTATTATTTGAGAGGTACTGAGTGGTAGAATGCTACTCCTCACTCTTGCAGTACTCAGATTTGACCCCCAGCACTGCAGAAACGGGAGAAGGATGTGGCAATCCACTCCTGGAGCAATCCTGAACAATCAGCCATTAAAAACCCTATGAGAGTCACTGAGTTGGACCCAACTTGAAGGCACTTAACAACAACAAACTAATACCTGAAATTTCACCTGTAGAAATTTATTCCTTTGAGTTAAATAAGTGGTTCTCACTTAGTGAGGATGGTTGAGTCACCCTCCCCTCTTCCTCATTAAAACAGATTGTTAGGCTCCACCTCCAGAGTTTCTGATCCAATAGGAATCTGAGAATCACATTTCTAACAAGTTCCCTAGGGATGCTGACGATGCTGGTTCAGGGAACCTCACTTTGAGAACCACCAGTTAAAAGGCTGGAATGAAATAATTCAAGGCTATAACTATTAGTAGAATGTGTAACATGTCACTTGCCTGCACATTAAAATTACCAGGGGAGTTTGTTAAAAATCCTGATGCTCATTCTGCAGCCCAGACCAACTGGAGCCCAAGACCAGTGGAGGGCAACCTCTTTCTTTCTGAAACCCCTCACATGGTTCCAGCATGCAGACGTGGTCTGGAAGCACTGCCACAAATGGCAGCTTTGAGAGAAAGCCATTTGCATTCATAGGCCATTCTAATTTCTAACAGCCACTGGAGAAAACTGACTGGAGAAGACCATGCCTCCTGTGGCCACTGTGTGGGTGGTTCTGCTGCTGTGAGCCCAAACAAGCCTAGCCTTGCAAGACAGGGCCCAGGCCAGGGAAGTGTACAGTTTAAGAGATGGTCCCAAACCAGGCCTCAGGACCCTTGCTTCTCACTCATCTCCATCTTCCTCTGTATGTGCCTAGCCTTGTGACCTCAGCCTGCCACCTCTCCCAGCCCCCTAGGGGTGTGGAAACACATGGTGTCTTCTCCAGGTCTCACCCTCCACCTCTCACAGTCTACTCTAGTCTGCTCCTATGGTATGCTTGTCTTCAGAAAAGCCCTCCCAACCCCGTCCCAGTGGGCAGCTGGCTAGCAGCTAGGCTGCACCCCAGGCTGGCCTCCTCCTTGATCTCCTGGGCATTGGTTCACTTCTTTCCACTCCAACAACTCCCATGGGCAAGTTCTAAGCAGTTTTCAGTCTAACCTTTGTGACTTCTCCTACACTGGCCCCCACTTGTGGAATCTTGTGTCCCTCTGTCTACTCTCCCTAGCCGGGGAGCACCCTGCTAAAGCACATGACCACTTGCTTGCACTCCCTCTTGCACAGAACCAACATTGGTGCTGCTCTTTTTCCCTAGCCACTGCCCCAGTGGGTCCTTGCTCAGGTTTTCCCACAGGCTGATGCACCCCACACCCTACCTCCTGCTCAGCCTCCTCAGCTCACTCAGCCTCTTCATGAAGATGCCCTAAAGCAGTGCTCCCCTCTCCAAAGGCTGGCTATGGTAAAGGCTGGTACTGAAAACACCAGAGTCATGCTAACCATTGGTGGCTAGTTGTCTTTCCCTGTATATAGAAGAAGGAAGGAAAAGAGGGGCGGAAAGATTCGTGGATAATTAAAAGTGCCAGTATTTATCGAGTGCCGTTATTTATCAGCCATGTGGATATAAATGTGAGGACATCATCTTGCTTCAAGGACTTTACATGTGACTTTAACAGGGAGTGTCCTAAGGTAGAGGTCGTCAACCTCCATGGACTGCTAGGAGTGAATGGCAGAGAAGTGAGTGAAGCTTCATCTATATTTACACAATAAATGGAATGCACTTGATCTTGAAACTACCAGTAACCTCCACCCACCATCTATGAAAAATTGTCTTTCAGGAATTTAGTCCCTGGTACCAAAAAAGGTTGGGGACCCCTATCCTAAGGTTTTGCCATGATGGCAGCTCCAACCCTAACTAAACCTTGGGACTGACAGGTAGCTTGATAAGAGGGTTCTTTCAGTTGTATGAATGTTTGTCTGGAAACTCTTAGAAAGGCAGAGAAAGTAAATTACATTTTGTTATATGTTTATCACACTACATTTTCCAAAAGGGAAAAATACAGGTAAAAAAAATGTAAAATTGAACAAATTATAATAATATCTGTACCAGCATACTCTTGATTCTAATCTGCACGCTTTCAAGAGTTTTAGTGGGCTACAAAGTCAGATGCAGAATAGAATTACATGTGGATTGGATTGCGGTCGGGACTGCTCACTGTAGAGTTCTCATAGGAATACAATCCACACACAATTTTAATCTGCATCTGATTTTGTAGCCCTTTAAAACTCTTGAAAGCATGCAGATTAGAACAGAGAATATATGGCATTTGAGTAATTAAGATCAGCCTACCCCAGATCTCCTCCCCCTGCAATGATACCTGGTGACTGTCATTCTAACTGACTCATGAGGTTAAGAATCCATGAAGAGAAACAGTCCACTCCCATGGGCACCGCAGAAACTGCTGTTGCCCCACAAAATGCCAACCACATATAAAATAAGGTGCTGGGCTATTGTCCCTGACCTCTGCTTCTCTTTTCTCCTTGCCTTTCCTCAACTCCAACCTCTAGGTGCAGCTGCCCTGTCCTGGTGGCATTCAGGGCCCTGCCACTCACCCAAGCTAATGGGATTTCCTCTTCTGGTCTTGCCCATCTTTCCCATAATTGAGAATACTTTCCCAGACTTCTGGTGGGGCCATGCATTTTTGTGTTTGTGTTTGAGAAGGAATAAAAGAAAGGAAGAGCCTTATTATCTGAGCTGTGACCTTCAAGAGTGTATTTACCTTCCATCCGTCATTCCACAAGCCAGAGAGTGGCAAGCACCCCTCCCAAACCCAGTGGGCTACATGCTGGGAACAAAGGGAATAAATGTACCCATAAGGCTTTCTTCACCCCTACTGTGCCACATTATCCTCTTCTTTCAAGAGGAGAAATTCAACCCTTGAAATGCAGAGCCAGTGGGGAATTTAACGGAAGGGGAAGACTGGGAACTTATGTTCTTGCTGGGCCTGGCCACATTTTTATAGGCGTGGTGTCCTTATAGATTGTTGTTGTTTAGGTGCTGTCAAGTTGGTGTCCAACTCATAGCGACCCTATGTACAACAGGTGAAACTATTGTCGGTGCTCCTCTGTTGTTCACAGGGTTTTCAATGGCTGATTGTGTTTTTGGGAGTGGGCTGCTGGGTTCTTCTCCCAAACCTACAGCACCTGGTGTTTCCAGGTGGTCTCCCATCCATGCACTAACCAGGTCTGACCTTGCTTAGTTTCTGAGATCTGATGGGATCAGATACCACAGTCATACAGCTAGCAGGCCATCCTTAAGGATAGTAACTCCAAAAATCTCCCCACCCTCAGAAACGCTGACTGCAGCAATGAGGACACATGAAAATACAGATTTGAGCTACATAGGCCCTGTCCCTAACCTCCCAATCCTGGGGTCCTCAATCTGCTGTCCTCTGAGCCAGAATCTCTGAAGGGGAAGGCTGAGATGGTCTCAGAGATACAGACAAGCCAGGAAGGTTTCACATCTTGCCATGGATAAACCCCAAACAGACTAAAGTTGAGTAAATAAGACGAATAGTTGCAAAGACTGGAGTAACATTAGACTTGAATGAATTTTCTCACTTGAAATGTATCTTTACCTCTTCTGCCCAAAGCTTTTTGTTGAGAACAACTGGAGCGGGCAACAGCGACATCTGCTGTTGGCATCAGCTTCAAACTGGGCAAGGAAAACCCAGAAAACATGTAACCTACCCTGATTCACAGAAACTGAGAGGTGGCATCTGTTGTTACCTTTCAATTGTTGTTCAGGGATTTCCCATGTACCTAGTACAAGTAAGAAAGATATTTTTTCTTGTTAATTAATCATTTTGATTAGTAGTTATTAGTAGCATTCTTGGACCATGACTTTTCAGAAAACATAATACAGCCAAACTACAATATGCAACAGTACTAAATTGAATTGCCTTTCCTGGAACTATGAAGGTGCCAGACCCTCAACAAATGGTGAATATGTCTGAGAACAGAGCACTCTTATGGGTTGAATGGGGTCCTCCAAAAAGATGCTGAAGTTCTAAGCCCTGGCACCTATAACTGTGCCTTTACTGGGAAATAGGACCTTTGCAGATGATCAAGTTAACATGAAATCATTAGGATGGGCTCTAATATAACAAGACTAGTTTCCCTAAGGGCTGGGATTTAGCTCAGTTGGTAGAGCGCTGTGCTGCAGTCTCTGAGGTCCTGAGTTCAATTCCCAGCACCACAAAAATGGGAGAAGGACCTGGCAATCCACTCCCAAGGCAATCCTGAAACTGTCAGCCATTGAAAACCCTATGAGGGTCGCTATGAGTCGGATACCGACTCCACAGCACCTAACAACAACAACAACAACAACAACAACAGTTTCCCTAAAAAAAAAAAAAAAAAAAAAAGGGAAGTTTGGATATAGAGACACATGAGGACACAGGTAGAACACCCTGATAACACAAAGGCAGAGACTGGGATGATGTCCTGAGAAGTGAGAAATGCTGAAGATTGCTGGCAAATTTCTAAAAGCCAGGAAAGAGATCTAGAATGGATTCCCCCTCCTAGCTCTCAAAAGGAGCCAATCAGCCCTGATACCACCATGTCTTCAGACTTCTAGCTTTCAGAACAGAGACAAATGCCTGTTGTTCTAACCCACATGGTCTGTGGTGCTTAGTCACGGCAACCCTAGGACTCTAATATGGACACTAGTTATGGTTTGAGGAGTCTGTTTACACTATAGCCTCAACTGGATAGAAGCATTTGTGATAGAACTGAGGAACACAAGTGGGTTCTAATCTCACTTTCCAGCTGTGTAAAGCTGGAAGATGATCAGCAACTTATTGACCCAGCTTCTTTGTCTATAAAATAAGAGCACCAACCTCTTCATATTGACCTGCCTTTCTATGAGCTCATGCACTTGAACCTGGCCTATAGCTTAGAAAGGGTGACAATTATACAGTATTATCATAAGGAGTATGGTATTACTTTCTTTCATGGACTTATTGGCTAGCCCTTCACAGAAAGAGGCCATTGATGCACCCCATGACCAATCTGCTCTATGCCTTGGGAGGTTGACCTGCAGGAAGCACCACAACTGCCTCTCTTTCTCTTTTGTTACCATTAGGACTGGACAAGATGAGGCACGAGTGGGGATCAGAGGCAAGGAGGAGAATAAGGTGAGGTCTTTGATCCTCCTGGATCTTGCCCTGTTGGGCCATCAGGAGCTGACTAGAACATCTATAGAAAACTTCAACTACTGCTAGGCTTCTGTTCCTGTACAGAGTTCCTGTTAGGGTTTCCAGAAATCCCTGCCCATCTTGGCCCTTTAGGCTTAGATGGTAACAACTCCATGTAGGACTAATTCCATGATACTGCATTAAATATGAGTGACTTGATTTCATTTGGCTTACACCTTGGTAAATGATCCTTTTAGTGAACTTTCTTCAAAGTGTCCAGATTGAGTATGCCATCCTTTGCCTGTCAGGACTCATTCAGTAAACAGTTTAGGAAGTGGCCCCAGGAAATCTAGCCTCAAAATGCAATTGTGGGATTATTTTGCTCTTGTATTTGATGATGTCATAGATAAATCTCCATTGTGGAGAGAAAGAGAACATTGGTAATTCATGGCATGCAATGGCAGCATGATTGACCAAATTATTTGGCAGTGGTTGGAGGGATAAACTATAAGTAGAGAGTAAGATCCCTGCAGCCCTACCACCCTGGCATCCAATCCTATCAGATCTTGGAAGCTATGCAGGGTCAGGCCTGCTTAGTACTTGGATGGGAGACCACCTGGGAACACTGGGTACTGTAGGATTGGGAGAAGGATGTGGCAGCTCACTCCCCCAAAATAATCAGCCATTGAAATCCCTACGAATAGCAGAAAAGCACTGATATAGTGCCAGGCATGGCACAGTGTTAGGGAGGGTTTTATCTGTTGTACATAGGGTTGCCATGAGTTGGACCCCACTCAAAAGCACCTAACAACAGAGTTTAAGATACTGGGAAATCAAGTGATTGTGGCCCATCTATACTACAATAATAATTGTGATTGTGACAGATTTTTTAAAAATGGGAGCAATATTTTGCATTTCCTTTCTTGAAGAAAAGGAGTTTGTTTTGTTTTCTACCGTGACTCTAGCTTTAGTCATCTTCTTGCTTTGATTGATGGGATTTTAGCAAATGTGATATAAACTGAAGCTGTATGCGTGCAATTGTGGCTTGCCTTTCTTTTCCCTCTCACTAGAGGCCCTTTGGTCACCATGTGAGGACACCTGGGCTGGCCTTATAGGGTATGAGTCAGGTGACAAGAGACCCTAGCTACCTGACGTGTCTCCAACATCCCAGGTGAGGCCTCACACATGCCATTCTAGACAATCCAGCTCCAGTCATGCTGCTCAGACCAGGAAACACACACACACACACACACACACACACACACACACACACACACACACACAAACGAAAAACAGAATTGTGAGCGAATAGTATGACTGTCTTAAGCCAGTATAATTGTCTTAAGCCATTACATTTTGGAGTAATTTGTTACACTTCAAGTACTAACTGCAATTGTAATAATGAAGCCCATAGGGTCTGTGGGCTTTTTCTAATGGAACAAGAGTGCAGAGTGCAAAGGAGAAGTTGGAGGCCAGGAAAGTCAGCATCCTGGCTGGCCGTGCTGGGGGAATCCAGCCTCTCCTATCATCTCAGGCAGATGTCACTAGGAACCACACCCAATACCTCATTCTCAGGGCCATAAAACTGTAGCAATAAATATTCAAACCTGCTAGGTATTACAAACTAAGACAGTTTCAAAGCACCGACCCCATATTAGCAGCAATAGTGCCAGCTGGGGACTCACTAGAAATGTGAATTCTCAGGCCTCACCAAAGGCCTGCTGATTCAGAAACTCTAGTAAACCCCTGCCAGGAAAGGAACAGGACCCTGAGGGATAGGATAGGGTATTGGGCAGAGACAGTGAGTTTGATAACCCTGAACCCCCAAATTTCCCTCAACTCTGCTTTGTCCCATGAGAATATTACCCACGTAGAACTTTCACCATCTGCCCACAAAGCAATTGCTCATCAGAAGATGCCTGCTCTCTTCAGAACTCAGCCCTTCACTGGGCCTTCAAGAGGAAATAGATCCCATTGCAGCCCAGGTACAACATCCCCGGCCTGCACTGACCCCATCCATTCGTGAGGCAGGGCACAGGGGAGAATGCAATCTAAGGGTGATGGGCAGGCTAGGAGGCAATATTAGCAGTGGTGCACTGGAGATTGTGGGGCCAGCTCATGGCGCCCACTAATATATTTTCAGGAATTTTACAAGACAGTTGGTAAACCGAGTCCTTATTAAAACTTAAATCATATAAACTTAGAATCAGTCTTATTAAAAAATAAAGGTAAATAATATGCCAAACTTGCTCTTAGTTATCTTTGTGACATTTTACTATTATCTGTGTTTTTGAGGTTATTTGCCTCTATTGTAGCCATACAGGGGAAATACTACATAATGGTAGGCTACTGTACATCTCTTCTCAATAATGTGTTCACTTATGTGCTTATCGCCTGAAGTGAGCCATGGTGACAGAATTTACAAATTGGAAATCAGAAAATGCTATAAATCAAGGCTTTTTCCCTCTCCCTGGAGAGCTGATTATTAAACACTTGTCCGCATCCCACTGACTAGGCTCGATAAGGCTAAATTTATTTTCATGGGTAATGTCATGGTATAAATCTAAAACGTCCCCCAAAGGTCATGTGTTATAATATTCAGTCCCTAGCTGGCAACACTGTTTACAGAGGCTATGGAAACTTAGGAGCTGGGTCCTAAACTTTGGGGAAGTAGGTCACTGGGAGCGAGACTTTGGATGTTTTTACCTGGACCTGCTTCCTGACTGCAAAGATGTGAGTTTCTCTACCATACACTCTGCCAACTGCTATTGCCACACCTGCCTCACTGCCATCATGGACTGATCCTGTAACCATGAGTCCCTAATAAATATTTCCTCCCGTAAGTTTTCTTTAGTCAGTGTCTCTGCCACAGGGATGCACTGGCTGACGAATACAGGTAAACTCACCTGCAATTCAGGATCTAATATAGGGGCCTTGTGCTGCTCCGCACTCTCTGAGGACTGGGGTTCGATCCCCGGCAATGCAAAAATGGGAGAAGGATATGGCAATCCACTCCCGTAGCAATCCTGAAACAATTCACCAATGAAAACCCTGTGAGGGTTGCTATGAGTTGGACCCAACTTGACGGCACCCAACAACAAGACAGCCTAGGAGTGACATTAATTTGAAACCTGGACTCAATGATAGCCTTATTAGTTTCCTATTGCTGCTGTAACGAATTACCACAAACTAAGTGGCTTAAAGGGGGCTGGGATTTAGCTCAGTTGGTAGAGCGCTGCTCTGTAGTCTCTGAGGTCCTGAGTTCAATTCCCAGCACCACAAAAATGGGAGAAGGACCTGGCAATCCACTCCCAAGGCAATCCTGAAGCAATCAGCCATTGAAAACCCTATGAGGGTCGCTATGAGTCGGATACCAACTCGACGGCACCTAACAACAACAACAACAAGTGGCTTAAAATGATATAAACTTACCAGTGTACAGCTCTGGAGGTCAAAAGTCCAGATAAGGGTATCGCTAGGATAAAATCAAGATGTTGGCAAGATTGCATTCCTTTCCAGAGGCCCAGGAGGAAAGTCTATTTTCTTACCTCTTCCAGCAGTTACTTTTCTTGTTCACATTCCTTGACTTGAACTCCTACCTCCACCTGGAGCACCAATAATTACTAGTTGAGCCTTTCTTATGACAACTGTCTGTTTCTGACACCTCTACAACCTTTATCTCTAATTAAAGAGCCTTGTGATTACACTAGGACCACCTGGATATTCCAGGGTAATCTCCTTATTTTAAGGTCAGCTGATTTGTAACTTTCATTCCATGACAACTGTTCTGCCTTTCACAGTAGGGTACAGTCAGAATGAATCACTGAGACCTCCCTGCAAAGGCTCAGGGAAAGAAGAGCAATAGAATGAATCCATTATGTGTAAACTGCTCAGCACTTCAACTTCCCCCAAACCAGCCACTCCCCTAATGATCTTGGAGTAACTGCCATGCATAAAGCTTTGAAATACATATTGAGGATGGACCAACTGCACAAAGCTGTTTGAAAAGCTATGATGGAATTACATTACCTGGTCTCAAGAAGAATAACACATTTCTGGTGTAGCAGAGCCCAGCTAGCACCACTTACCCAATAGTAACAAGGTGGCCATAATTAGTACAACAAACCACACGGACTGAGTGGTATTGTAGGGATTTGTGGCTATAACCACTATACTGTATGAGGTGTAACAATCTCATTACAAAATAATTTGGCAATACTCTGTCATATGTAAAATGCATGTAACCTTTGATGTAACATCTCCACTTCTAGAGTCTAAACTCTACAATAATTAAACATGTGTAGACAGATACTACTAAAGCAATGACTTGGTTAGGCAAAAAACTAGAAGCAGTCTAAATGCTTATTATTTAAAGGACCAAGTGAGGCAAAAAATTGTAAACCCAACTAATTTTATTCAATCTAGGTTAAAATTATAGCTTAAAACTATGGACCACAAGCTTCAATGACATTATCAAAGCTTTGAAGAAATTATTGGTGCAAAAGCTTTTGATAAATGAAACTTCCAGTGAACTGTGATTGACCCATTGTTTAAAAATGAAAGGTTAAGAGAATATTTACCAACTCATTACTATAACATTAAAATAAGTCTATGCTTATATTTTTATCGTGTGCAGATGAAGCTAAGATTCCAGGAAGATCAGTTGATTAAAAAGAACAAAAATCTTCCGAAGTAGTTAGAGGTTTGTTTTCATAATTATCTATCAGGACTTCCGACCTGAACTTTGGAACTGTGTATGCTATTGAAAACTTCACTTAAAAACCTGTGTGAGAGGATTGTGTTTATTCTCCTCTAACTATGTCTGCTGATGATATTTAACTGCTCATCAACCTTGAGATATTTAACCACTATGACCTCATGGGTCTTGTAATAATAAACTCATGAAACCTGCGCTTTGTTTCTTGGCTTGAAGACTCTATCTGTGTTTTGGCTTTCTCCTTTCCTTGGTTTATGTAAGAAGATTCAATACAAATGAGTCTTTCTGGTGCCACGGCCCAGAAGAAATCATCCTCAAACTTGTATTTCCTCTAGCCATAAGTTTGTTTACATAAGCAAATGAGACATACCTATCTGTCTCTCATTTGTTCTTTCAGTTTACTGAGTCTTGGAGAAGTTTTCTACCTCAGTGCAGAGAAAGCTACAGGTCTTTAAAGCAGTGGTTCCCTGAATATGGTCCTCTAGTCAGTTCCCCCAACCTAGAGGGGAACTTGTTAAAAATGTGCTTTCTTAAGCCCCATTCTAGATCATTTTCAGAGAATCTGGTCTGGTGCTTGTTGGGAGTGACTTAAGTCCTCTACCCTCAGATTTGGGGTGAGGAGGTGGTTGCTCTAGTCCTTGTGGCATTGTTTTGGCGTGTCATCATTTAGCTAGCTACTCTATAAAGAAAGCAAGTTCAGACAGTGTGTTATTCAGTTTATCACTGTGACCAAAACACCTGACAGAACAGTTTCAAAGGAGGAAGGAATTATTTTGCCCCTGGTTTCAGAGAGTTCAGTCCACAGTTGCTTGGCCTGATGTAATTTGGCAGAACATCATGGTGGCAGGAACATGCGGCAGAGGAGGCTGTCAGCTCACAATGGACAGGAGGCATAGAGAGAGACGGGAAGGGGCCTGATCAGGTACTCCCAACGACCTGCCCCCAGTGACTTACTTTTCCCATCTAAGTACCATCTCCTAAAGTTTCCAGAACTTGCCAAAATAGCACCACCAGCTGGGGACTAAGCATGCAAAACATTTCATATTCAAACCATAACAAATGGGGAGGCTGTACGTCACCAGACAAGCAGATCTGGAGCCAGTGCAGGGAGATGGTCTTGAACATTGGAGATGAATTGGTTTGCTAGGGCTGCTGTTATAAGGTACCATACACTGGGTGGCTTAAACAACAGAGCTCCATGGTCTCACGGTTCTGGAAGCTGAGGGCCTGAGATTAAGGTGCCTATGGAATTGCTTCCTTCTGAGGGCTGTGAGGGAGAATCTGTTCTATGCTTCTCCTAGCTTTCGGGTGGCTTGCTGCCTGATTTGGCTTACAGATGCTTCATGCCAGCCTCTGCCTTGACGTTTAAACGATGTTCTCCCTGTGGGCGTGTTGCTGCTCTGGCTTAGGTGTTGTTCCCCCATAAGGTTCATATTTTGGAAGCTTGCTTCTCGGGGAGACAGGGTCTCACTAAGTTACACAGGCTGCCTCTGGCCTTGAACCCGAGATCCTCCTGCCTCTACCTGCCAAATCGCTGGGATTATAGGCATGCGCCACTGTGCCTGGCTCTCTGGTTACATTTTATAGAACAGATGGAACAAAAGCCAGGAAATATGCATATGCAGATTCAGCTGTGGGTCTCAGTGAGTTGTGGTGGGAGATAAGTGACAAGAGTCACAATTCTGGCTTTCTGGGTTCTCCTTGCACCCCCCTGGCACCAGGGTCCTGAGGTTGGGGTCAGGTGGGGAATGTCTCTGTTCTCAGGGTGATATATTTGGTAGAGAGCTGGGACTGAAAAAGACAAGTTTTTAAAAATACAAATTTTGAGGGATCTCCACGACACTCCTCAAGCCCAGGCTGGTTAGTGGCAGGAGGGACACCCTGCGGTGTTCACCTAGCCAGCTTTAGTGGCATGCCTGTGGCCAGCTTCTCACTAAGCTCCACTGGCTTCCTGGAGCACAGCTCCCTGCTGGCCAGCACCAGCCAACCACACCAGCAAACTTCTCCACCATTCAATGGACCCCACCATGCCCTCTCTACTAGGGTGGTTACCTGTCCTGGGAGCTCTGCCCCAGGCAGAGGCAGCCCCTACATCTGCCATTCTTTAGACTGCTTTTTACCCCTCAGCGCTGAAGCCCTTGATACTGGTTGTCATTCTTCAGATTAAACATTCTTGGTTCAGGTCATGGTGTAGCTCCTGTCTCCCGCCAACATCCTGAAGGACATGTCTACACAATAGCTACCTAGAGGCAACAATATTCCTTATCACATATCAATGCCTCTTTTTATGAGTGACTTCTGGCTGCAATTCCTTTTTTAACCAGGGATCTCTAGCTCCAATGCCTCTTTTTATCAATGACTTCTGGTGTAAAAACCTTTAGCTTCCCAGGTCATAACAAGGTCAACCCAAGGGGTATTTGTATGCTTATTGTTGTTGTTGTTGTTAGGTGCTGTTGAGTCAAGTCCAACTGCCAGGTCTGTTTCCATTCATGATGGGTTGACTGAGTCCCCACATGAGGAAGGGTACCTTTAAAAGGCATCAGAGGGAAAAACCCACCGAGAGGGGAAAAGTACCTCAAAGCCTTTGAAGGGAAAGTCCACCGAGAGGGGAAGAGTAGCTCAAAAAGAAGGTCTCATCATGGAAAGGGACTTAGAATCTTGCCTTTTCTTTTTCCTAAATTTGAATTGGTCACTGTTTTCTTCATATAGTAAATTTCTGGGAAATATTAATGAAAGACAAGTAATAAATGTAAATATATAATCTTCTGACTCTGTGAGCAGTGCTCATTCAGATTGGGAGCTAAAAAAGCCTCCCTAGCAGGCTTACAATAAAAGAATTCTTGAATGACTTCCAACAGCATGAACTCCTTCAGTTAACACAAACCAAAGTTTCTATACCAACGGCCCTCCAGCAAGCAAAACAATCTGGTAAGTTAGAATGCCCATTTTTCATATTGTGGACTCAATAAGGTGACACCTTAATAATAAACTGCCTCTAGTTTCCACTTAAAAACAGAGTAGTTGATAATAGTTAAGCTACCCCATTATAATTTGTCATTGATAAAACGCCTAAGGAATAACAGACCTCCCTGATGTTTGTTACCTAGAGACAGTAAAGTTTATGCTCTGAGTTGTGGGCTCTTGTTTGTGTTCTGGGCTATGGGCTATTGTGATCAATATGTGTTTGTGAAGCCTGTTTCTGTGGGATACCATGCGTACTGTTCTTACTGCTTGCATAACCTAAGTTTAAAAAACTGTATAAAAAGCTGGACTATCTGGGAAATAAACAGAATAGATCCACACTGCCTCTGAGCTGCTGCGTTTTCTGTTACCCACCGCCGACTCCTCATCTGCCTTCAGGAGACCCTGCATTCAATCTAGGCTGCAGCTGGACTGCAGCATCCAACTCATAGCGACCCTATGTACAGCAGATCGAAACACTTCCTGATTCTGTGCCAGACTAATGATCTTATTTATGTTTAAGCCCATTGTTGCAGACACTGTGTCAATCCATCTGGTAGAAGGTTTTCCTCTTTTGCGTTGACCTACCACTCTCCCAGACATGATGTCCTTCTCCAGGGACTGATCTCTCCTGACTACATATCCAAAATATGTAAGACGCAGTCTGGCCATTCTTGCTTCCAAGGAGCACTCTGGTTGCACTTCTTCTAGGACAGATCTGTTGGTTCTTTTGGCAGTCCATGGTATATTCAATAGACGTCTCCAGCACCACAATTCAAAAGCATCAATTCTTTTTCTGTCTCCCTTGTTCAATGTCCACCTTTCACAACCATATGATGCGACTGAAAA
>VMDO01009788.1:0-14588 GCA_007922755.1 Pedetes capensis
AACAACAACAACAACAAGAGTATAAGTTGATGCTGAGTAGAGAAAAGTTGGGTCATAAGAGCAATTATCTGTCTCTTAGGTTCAAATCTTTCCATGTATACTTTCTTTGTGATGCTGAACCTAAGAATCTTGAGACTATGTTTCTCCTTTGCCACCACCTGTAGTAGAAATCTACTGCTATATAGTGGTGGTTGTTGTTGTTAGGTGCCGTCGAATAGGTATCCGACTCATAGTGGCCCTACATACAACAGGGGAAACACTATTGTCAGTGTCTCTCTGCTATTCATAGGATTTTCAAGGGTGGATTGATTTTTAGGAGTGGGTTTCTGGGTCCATCTCCCAAGCCTACAGTACCTGGTGTTTCCCAGGTGGTCTCCCATCCAAGTACTAACCGGGCCCAACCCTGCATAGCTTCTGAGATCTGATGGAATTGGATGCCACAGGACTACGGCTGCAGGCACTATATAATGGATTGTCCCTAAATTTTGTTGCTTAAAACAACCAGCATTATTATCTGCCAGTTTCTGTGGGCCATGAACTTGGATGCAGCTTATCTAGGTGTTTCTGCCTCAAGTTCCTCAAGGTTGTAATCAGTGTTTCCAACTAAGGTGTACCCTCATCTCACTTCTTGGCTCAGGGTAGATATTTGCCAAGTTTGTGCAGTTCTTGACATTTCCTCACAGGCTGCAGGATGTGAACATGTCAGATACTTAAAAAGACTATAGAAGGGGCTATGAGATCCTCAAATATTTCTTACAGTCAGCTAGTTTAAGAAACCTAAACTAAGAGCTCTTAATCTGCTATGAGTTACAGGTATCTTTGAAAATGTGATACAACTATGATCCCTCTTCCACTATATGACATTAGCACATGATTTTGTACAACCTTAGGATCTCTAACATAGACCTAAGGCCAATGTCCCTTTTGAACAGAGAGACAATAAGCTGTTCAATAACCATGTACCAGGAAATGGCCAAGCTCAACCCATACTCTGAGATATTAGAGATATCCTTCAAATAATAAATAAGAAAAAGAAACAAGGAATATTATCAGTGTCTAAACAGGAACCACATGAGGTGTTTCAACATAGGGTATATAATAAATGAAATTGGTTGCAGAGGTATTGGCAGACTGAAAGAAGAAAAGGGGACAATGCAAAGATAATAATTCCAGGATGCAATCAATACTCAAGGCAGATAAATAGAAGTGGGTAGGACAATTAGAAGATCAATTCCCAACCAGTATTGCTTCTATAGGAGCATGGTAGAGGGGCCCAGCACCTGGGATGCTGATCTCTGTAGAGAAGATTATGACTATTTGCTGCTCCTACTGTCAGAAAGGACAATAAAGCTGATTCTGCAAGCATTGAAAGTAGCAGGTGTCCACAACCAACTGTTGCTATGAGGACAATGCTGATTAGAATAGAAAAACAAACAAACAAAAAAACACATTCCTTTCATCCTCTGCTTTCCAAGTTCCCTCTATGTCTGCTTATTGGCAGAACAGGAACAGAAAATGTGATTGTTTAAAAATATGCTCACAATCACTTGCAGAAGTGGAGCCTAATTTCCTTCCATTTCATTGTGGACAATCTGAGGAGTTACTTCCAACAAATAGAGTAAAGTGAAAGTGATGGTGTGTAACTTCAAAGACATTTCATGGAAAACAAAGACTGACTCAGAAGGCAGAGTCAACAGCCATGGAGAATTATTCCTGGGAAAGAGTGGCTGAGTCTGTCACCTGTGGCACAGCAGAGAGGCACAGCTCAGTGTGGCCACCCAGCCTGAGCAGCTCCCCTAGTTGGGCCCTCCATTCAGGTTAAGCCTGGTCCTTGGCTTTGTTACAGAAAAGAATTTCAGGACAAGCCAGAGAGAGTGAAACAAAGTTATAGAGTTTATTAAGTCCACACTTTAGATGCATGTGGTCACTGGAGAGGGGAGGCATCCAAGACACAGATGACAACTTACTAGGAGAGTAAAGCTCTAGGTGTCTAGGTTGACATGAAAGGCTGGGGAGGTGCCAATAAGATCAAAAGAAGAAGTTCTATTGTTTAGGTTTTTCTATTGGAGGAACTTCCCTTTAGTAAAGTGAGATTATACATTTTATCAGTTTAAGAAGAGTCAGGAGGGAGGTGCCCCTCATGTCTCAAAGAAGCACAGAATTACAGAGAAGGCGAAACTCAAAGGTTACATACATTTTAACCCCATGCATAACTTATTGTTATTTTAACATTTTTGTTATTTAAAATGTCTCTTAAAAATAATGTCTCTGTGCAGGCAGTCCTCACCACAGTCTTGGTAATTGTGTCAAAGTTCTCGACTCTTAGCTGGTGAGATTCAAACCAGATCCTGAGGTGAAAGCTCTTTCCCTTTCTAGGTCCCCCAAATTTCCCTGTCTTTCTATTTTGCCCCAAGTCCTTATCAAGAAATGTCCATTATTAGTGTAGTTGCATTTCAGATTTGCTATAGGCCAGTCATTCCTTTGTTTCCTGAATTCTCCCCAGTTTTGAAAAGGAATGCCTACAGAAGTTATCCTACACCTGTCCCACAGTTACATGCTGAGTATTGTAAGGTCTCAACCCCTATGGCCTGTTACCCAAAGATAAACAACTCTTAAGAGAACTAGATGACCCACCCACCTCAGAGAGAGAAACATCTTAGCAACAGTGCCTGAGGTGAAAAATTGCCAGGTGCAAAGAAGTCTGAGGCAAGAAGTCAGCAGGTTGCATCAGCCAGTTCCCCTTTTGCAGAAGCTACTTCCTCTTCCTATATTCACCCCGCCCCCATACCCAAAGGACCCTATGAGAATAACTCCACCTCGGCAGGTGGCTGCTGCTCCTCTTAGTAGCATCAGCCTGCCTTCACTGAGGTGCTTATAACAAAAGCCTTTTGCTTCACATATGACCTAGTGTGATGGTGTATGATCTTTCTCTTCTCAGACCTAACAGGTATGTGAGGAAAAAATCTTGTTTCTACCTCAGAAGTCTTTAGGTTGACAGAACTTGTAATCAAGGATCTCTACCTAAAGAACTACCACCCAAACATCCTCATCCATCCCTACATCTTATTTAGATGATGAGACATTGGATGAGATTTTGGGGGACTTTGTGGGAAGTGTATGCATTTTGTATGTGAGAGGAACATAAATAATTACTGGCTGGAGGATATACTGTGAGTTTTATACCTGAGCCTCAAATTATTTGCTGAACCGCCTTTCAAGGAGTAGATCCTACATTTCCTCCCCATGAGGATGAGCTACATTTAGTAACTCACCTCTGACCAATAGAATTAGATGTAAATAATGGGCATGCAACCTCAAGGCTAGGTTGTAAAAGGCACTAAGAGTTCTTTCTGGTCCTCCATTTTGAGACTCACACTTTGGAGGAAATATTTGGATATCTTTAGAAAATGTTGGATTTTTTTTTTTTTTTTAGTCCATCTTCAGTCAGAATGAGTCTGGGAATATTTATTTTTGCAAATTCCCCAGGAGGTTCTGGTGAATTGCATATGTGGAACCACTGAATGAGCACATGGCTGATATTCCTTCTCGTCCCTGTTCCTGCTATAACATGCCTCACTTCATGTGGATGTGCTAGGCAAGCCCCTCTTGGTAAGAAAAATCAGGGCTTTATCCCAGCTAACTCATGGGACAGCCACAATAGTAGTTGTTAGAAGGACGCCAATGACAGTTCATTGAATTCCAAGTACAGAAACAGCTTTATAAGCAATAGCAATTGGCCTCATGTTTCAGGGACCATTTCAGGGACCTAACTAACTCATCTTTGCCTTTCCTGGGCACTTGTTATGACTTCCTTTTCCTGCTTCTGCTTGTTTTCTCTCTTTCTTATATATTAACTATAACTAAATCTGATGTGTTCTTTTACCTCTCAGTTAATATTCTGGGTGAGTAATCTGATCAGCTCAAATAATAGCTATTATTTGACCAAAGATTATGCTATGGTCCATGGTCAGCACAAGAGTTACCTGAATTTATAATATATGATTAAATAAACTTTGTCTCTAAAGATGTAGAGTCATATAGAAGTGCACACAGGTTGAGGATATAGCTAAAAGAGTGATTTGTTTTCAGAACAGCCAAGATATATAAATTGTTCTGAGTAAGTCACACAAAATAAGGTTCAGGAAAGTAAAATGAAACCTAAAATCATATATAATTAAAATGGTTTTTAATATCTGCTGGAAGTATGACTATTGCTCTAGGTCCATTTCACCTTTGATTTTCATAAGGGCTATGATGAGCTCTGAAAATCATCATTTATTCTACTAATGAAACATTATGTTTATTATGATATAAATTTAAAGTAATAGTTCATTACATTGGAGAAGTTACACTCTGATCTCATTTCTCTGAGCTTCTGTTGTAAGGTAACAAATTTCCTAGGACTTTAGGATGCTTTGATTTGGTAATCCTACTCATGGTGGTGACATGGATAAATCTCTTTGACACTTAAGTCCACTTCTTCTCCATTTGGATAATGGACAACAAAAATCTAACTGGGGATGTAACTCAGTGGTAGAGCACTTGTCAAGCCTGCACAAGGCCTTGGGTTCAATCCCTATTACAAAGAAAAAATAAATAAAATAAATCCAAGACAGCCATGGTGATGCACACCTGTAAGTCCAGCTACTCAAGAGACTAAGGAAGGAGGATCATGAGTTCAAGGTGAGCCTGGGCCATATAATGGGACCCTGTCTCAAAAATCCAAAATGAATGTAAGTGAGTGGTACTTTTGCTTGCCTAGCATGTATAAGCCTCTAGGTTCAATCCTCAGCACTGCCTCAAAAGGGTCTACAAAATCAATAATTCTCTAATTAAAGTATCTTCAAATTATTGCAAGAGAAATGGAAATAATTTATATTCTCTATAATAATATGCTTTCTTTTTCCTTTATTTCTTTAATATCATCAGACATGGATAGGTTTTACAAATCAGGGTAAAATTTCAGTCATCAAGGAGATTAAAGAAATTGCATAGTTTGGCTAATGGAATTTCCAGGTTAAATTGAGTTTAACAAGAAAATAATTTTTCTCTTGTTAAAATGGTTTTGGAGAGGAATAAAGACCTCAAATATTTGTCTACCATAACAAACTCACTCATTTCTAAAATATGACTCCTAGTTGTTGGTGGGTAGTCAGACATTAGCAGGCCAGAGAAGAAAGGGAAACCTCATTACCTTTAAAAAAAAAGGTTAAACGGTCTATAGCTAAAAATAAAAAAAATCAAAAGCATATTTCCTGTTTCCAGCTATGACCTGGGACATGACCTCCTAAGACACTTGAAGGACAGTCTTTGGATAATATATAGGCTTTATTCTAAAAGGCCCCACAACCTGAGATTAATGACTTCCTGAGTCCCCAGGTTATAATAAAAGGCATATGATTATGAGATATACTGCCAATAGCCCCCTTCTTTTGAAATGTACCAAAGAAGTACATTAATCTACTTTACAAAGCACACAGGTACATGATGTGTCTCTCCCAGAGGCACAAACTAAACTATAAGCATAGCTTAGACTTTTTCTCTATGCAATAGCTCTCTCAGCTACTCTTCAGTCTTACTCCTTTGCAATAAACTATTCCTATACTCTGCTCTGCACTCTGGGTGTCCCATCAGAATTCCTTCAACAGAGAACACAAGAACTAAGGAACTGCTGCCTATCTCTGATCTCCACTAACAACTTTGCTGCCATGATCCAGATCTTCCCTTTGACATAGTTTGAGACCATGAAATTTTCTACTTCTTTACATTTCAAAAGTCCTTCTGTGTGTGCACTTTTGTGGCAGGCTATCGGATCTCTCCTTCTACCTATTTTCAGGACTATATGCATCAGGTCACTCATTCTCATTCCACTTGTATTTCTGTCACCTGCTGTATCTATGCTAACTTGAATCAGATGCCATTTCCAATCATGTAGTCTATTTCAAAGGCCAATTATTTGGGTGCCTTCTTTGCCATTTTTGCTGCCAGCATAAGACCCGACTGCAAGACTACATGCTATTATTTTCCTTAACTACTCTGCTGGCACCTTCTTCAACCTTGAGTGACCTTATTTGTTCTTGTATTTAGATTAGAACTTGTGGTTTGATGTTTTGCTTTTAACCTCAAATATTTTTAACAAAAAGTGGCCATTTTCCTTACAGGCCATCCATTTACTTTTGGAAACCTGACATATTTTTCCTCATCTGAGTTATTCCAAGCTCTATTTAGTGAGATCATTGTTACTAACTTCTAAAATGCTTGTTTTACCAGTAATAATGTATCCTTATTGCCATTTGGTGATGGCACTTTATTTTCTATATCAGATGAAAGAAGTCATAATAGACCTTGAATGGTGGGTTCCCTGTTTTGGGGACTCTTATTTCACATGATGTACCAAATGGGTCCCTAAGGGGAACTTAGAGCCTTCTCTATGGCTATGAGCTTATGACACATTGTGGCCAGGATCTATAACATTTTCTTTTTGAGTTTTCTCCCCATATTTAGTTCAATCTTTCCAGATCCTTGCAGGAGGAAAAATACACATTATATCTGAGAGAGGTAGTCATACCTAGGCCATGGGCCAACGACAAATATAAAAGAATATGTGTGAAACTTGGCTGTCACCACTCAGGATGTAGAACTTGGTTCTTCCCAGTGAACATATTTCCAGAATAAGGCAAGGTGCACTACACCTCGTTACTAGGTTCTTGAGCAAACAGGGGATACTCTAATACCTGAGTGGTATCTTAATAAGGCTTATGCAAGAAGGACATTTTCTCTATGAGCCACTTGTATTCTTTTCTTTTCCAGAATAGTAATTCCCCATATTCCTATGATTTGCTTCTTGGATGAATTCTTTGTGACTGAGATGTTACATCTCCAAACCCTTAAGAGATTGATTTTTTTTCCACCCCCATGTTACCCAAATACAAACTAGGGGACCAAAGGACTTGGTCAGAATATGGAAGTATTAATTATAATACTCTCTTACAATTAGATTGTTTTTGTAAAAAGGTAGGCGAATGGTCAGTAGTGCCCCATGTCCAGCCTTTATTTTTTCTAAGAGACAATGCAGATCTATATGGACAATGCATGTTTCACCACGGGATAATAACTTCAATTAATAAGAAAAAAATCTCTTGACCAGGAGATGCTCCTTTTTTTAGAGCCTCCCCTTCATAAATCAGGAAAACAAAAGTCTTTGGTCCTGTCACCCACTGCTGGACTGAAAAATCCAAGAACCCCATAACCAGGGTTTCTGTAAGGGAACTCAAAGAAGTATTCTGGGTTTTTCTCTTTTTTCTTCTTTCTTTTCCTTTTCTTTAAAATATGCAAGCAAACAGAGGGACTATAGTTCAGCTTCAATATAAATTAAAAAGTAGAGAAATTTGGTCTAAAAATGAAATTACAAACGAAATTCCCATTAGTAATGCTTTCTGCCTCCTTGCTGATTAGCTCTTATCAATGTTTAGATTAAAGTCTTTGTTTTTGAGATGTAAATTCCTACCTTGTTTATAAGAGTCATAGCTTTGGAAGTACAAATTTAGGATTAAGACTTGCTTAATGTTATGGAGGAAGTAATCATATCAATAGGATAACTTTAAAAGCTGGCAAATGATACACCTAAATGAAAGTTACAAAATTTTCGGA
This sequence comes from Pedetes capensis, assembly GCA_007922755.1. NCBI lineage: Eukaryota > Metazoa > Chordata > Mammalia > Rodentia > Pedetidae > Pedetes > Pedetes capensis. The sequence goes on from VMDO01009788.1 coordinate 7,651, forward strand.
GTGTTTTTGCCAATTTTTTATGTATGGCTAGGTGTATGAATGTATTGTCTACATGTGTGCTTATGTTTTCTATTTGCATGGTACCAAACTGTCTTATAAATAAGCAAGTGCCTACATAAATTAAAACTATTAAATTAGCTCAAGTTACTTTTAATTTATAGGACTTAAAATCTTTAACAAATAAATCAATTTAAATTGATTGGTAAAGAAGTTTAAAGACAAAAGGAAATAATTTGGGATGAGAAAATATTTTATATGGCAAAATACCATTTTGTCCTAAAAGTAAAGGATAATCCCAAGAGAAAAATAGAGGGCAGAGCCAGAAAGTTAAACTCTGTTGCAAAAAGGCAAGTAGAGGTTGAAATGTATAAAAGATGGTATATATAATTAACTATACTTTTAAAGGTTACTTAAAGGACTTTCTCAAATCAAATTTAAATGTACAAATATAAAAGACAATGGGACCGTGTTGTTGTTGTTAGGTGCCCTTGAGTTGGGTCTGACTCATCATGACCCTATGTACAGTAGAATGAAACACTCCCCATTCTGTGTCAGGCACATGATCTTATTTACATTTAAGCCCATTTTTGTAGACACTGTGTCAATCCAGCTAGGAGAAGGTTTTCCTTTTCTTCATTGACCTGCCACTCTCCCAAACATGATGCCCTTCTCCAGGGATTGGTCTCTCCTGACTACAGGTCCAAAATACATAAGGCACAGTCTAGCCATCCTTGAGAGAGCACTCTGGTTGAACTTCTTCTAGGACAGATATGTTGGTTCTTTTGTATCTCAGTGGTAGAATGCCTGCCTAGCATGTGTAAGGCTGTGGGTTCAATCCCTAGCACTGCAAAAAAAGGTGGGGGAACACCCTCAACACCAATAAATCAACTTTTAAAATTTGCTTTTGGAGTTTTCAACTAGGATAAAATAGAGAAAGTTTAAAAGGCCCAGGAAAAATGATAACAGGCACAAGAAATGCCCAGAATCTGTGGAAAATAATATTTCTCCCCAAGTAAATAAAAACCTCCCCCTCAGAGAAATACTAGGTAGAAGAGAGAAGATTCTAAAAGGGCCAATATCAGCCACCACTATAGGAAACCAGGACACTGGAAAAAGAACAGCCTTCCACATGGTTTTAAGCAACAAGAGCTTTGCTAATCTCTGCAAAGAGGGAAACCACTGTGAGGATGTCCTACCGTCTGAAGGAAGGATAGGACTTGGACTCCTACCACGGCTGCCCTTCAGGACTAAGGCTGCCCAAGGTTTCCTGCCTCAAGCATTAAGGAGAACCACAAAGGCACCTTGTGTGACTCTTGATGTGGGAGGTACAACTATTAATATTTTTTTAGATATGATGCCCTTAACTGATAACTCAGGACTCCTTTCCAATGAATTTATGTGGTAATTCACTATTAATGGGAATGCCCAAAACTAAAACATTCACTAAACCTTTAACAAGCATCTTTTCAAAGATAAGGGAGTTATTATTGTCAGTCCTAGGCTTGGGAATTCCTGAGTTAAAAAGTCAACCCTTAATAAATCCTCATGTAGAACAGCTTACAGATGGAAGCAGCTACATAAACAAAGGACCTACAAAGATAGGATATATGATAATTAGCTTTCAGGAGATAATAAAGACCAGGTCTGTTCCAACCAATGCATTAGCTCAAAGGCCAAATTTATCACTTTAACTCAACTGTGCAGTTGGGAAGAAGATAAATGAGTTAATGTTTACAGACTCTTAATATGGTATTTTTAATCTTTCATGATCATGCTGCTATAGTGAGGAAAAAAGTTACCATTGGATCAGCTTCTTTCCAGACAGAAAGACCTTTACCTGGTCTTCTTGAGCATACCCACGGCAGTAAAGCTAAAGATATATTGTTGACAAAAACTTATTCCTTCTGAGTCTCCACAGCCTCAAAAACATCCTGGGAAAAAGGTTGCTTACACCTGCAAACTGTTGAAGACTTATGTTCTCAAAAAGGGAAAAAGGACTTCTTAACTTCTTACATATAAAAATAAGTATCATTTATGAATCTATCAGTAAATGTAACCTTGTTTTCTGTCTTAAATAGCTTCTTGGCTATTTTTCTTTTAGACATTGTTAGTGTAATCATATATCCTCAATGACTACAACCTTGTACTATTTTCTTTTAACCTATGGAAACTTGAATCCCTTCTTGGGATTGTTCTTTTGTGTGGTGCCATATTCTCAATATATAACCATTGTTGTTGTTGTTAGGTGCTGTCCTGTTGTGTCTGACTCACAGAGACCCTCAAAGGGCTTTCAGTGGCTGATTGTTTTTGGATTGTTTTGGGAGTGGATTGCCACATCTTCCTCCCATTTTTGTAGCCAAAGATGAATCTATGTACACTTTCCTGAAATATTTTAGGGTCCCAACTCTTCAATGGGGTGTGTTAGGTAGATAGTTAGCTAGACATTAGAAGAACAGGGAGGAAGGGGAACTTCATGAGTTTTGGGAAAGGTTAAATGACCTATAGCAAAAACAAAACAAAACAAAACAAAACAAAAAAACAGGAAAAAAATGTTTCCTGCTTCCAACCATGACCTGGGACATGTCCTTCCAGGACATGTGACAGTCAATCCTTGGATAACATCTAGGTTTTGTTCTAATAGGCCCAACAATCGAACCAAGACTGATGACAGCTTGAGTCCCCTGGTTATATACCAAGGCATACCATTCTAAGAAATCCACCTATGGTCTCATTCTTTTGAAGTGTACCAAACAAGTCCATTTTCCAGAACAAACACCCTAGGTGGAAGATGCCTCTCCCCCAGAGATACAAACTGAACTGTAAGCATAGCTTGTACTTTTACTCCATGCAACAGCTCTCTTAGCTATTGTCTCCTCTCATTCCTTTGCAATGAACCACACCTATACAGTACTCCATACTCTGTGTGTCTCATCTGAAGTCTTTCAACTGTGAATACAAGAACTGAGGGACTGCTGCCAGATCCCTAAGCCTGATCCTTACTAAAAATAGCCATAACAATTGTATTCTTCCTTCTAATATCCCTACTAACAAAGAGGAGCATAGGCTAATGTTGGCTTAGAATAGAGAAGTAAAGGGTTTGTCCCTTCTTAATTCTTTCATTGCTATCACTGTTGCATCCTTCTTACCTAATCTACATGAGAATTCCTATCTCTGAATCTTCCAACTCTCTTTGGATTTTACTTCAAGGCTTTTACTAGATTGTAAGCTTTTTAGTTCAGGTTCAAAATGTAACCTTATTCCATAAAATATACCCTTTGCATTGTCAAGAATTGATTTTTATTTCAAGTTTCTGGGTGACTCAAAATTGTTTATTTCCTTATTTTCATTTATTAATTTTTATAATAAAATTAAATATCTTCACTTATTTATTTTTAATTGTCTCTATAATTAGATACACTGAAGGAGTAAACACTCATCTGATAGCCAGGGGTCCAAAGTCCTTACTAGGAAAAAAATTACACAAAGTTTTCCAACCTGAAATGAGATTGTGATGAATATTTGAGCTACAGAGAGGAATAAGTGATTATAAGAGTCTTGTTCAAGCTGGGTTAGGTGGTACTTACCTGTAATACCAGATACTTGGGACACTGAGGCAGGAGAATCATGAATTCCAGCCCTGCTTAGACCACATAGTAAATATAGGCTAGCATGGGCAACTTAGTAAGACTCTCTCCCAAAATTAATTTTTAAAGAGGGATGGGGATAGAGCTCAGTGGTAAAGTGCTTGTCTAACATCATGCATGAGGGCCTAGGTTCAATCTTCAGTACCACAAAAATTAATTAATTAATTAAAAGTGAAAAGACTAAAACAAAATTTAAAAAACAAAAGTCTTTTCCAGTCTAAAGTGACTTGAGCTGTTTTATACAGTGAAAGTTGTACACATAGCAAGGTTTCTACTCGAGAGAATTGGACTATTGTAAAATTCCTAAGAAGAACCTGAAGCAGTGGAAGGTGATAGGCTTCACCTTAAAAAAGAGGAGAAAAGGCTTATTTTCCAAGCCCTCAGGACGAAAGGATGGCTAGCTGGAAGCATAAATGAGTGGCAATATGGGAGCAGCTGGAGATTTGTGTTGCTCAAAACAATGTACCCACTTTTCACAGGGAGGAACTGGGGTAGAGTAAGAGTAGTAGGAGAGACATGTTTTTGTGCCCGTATTGCATGAAATTGTTCATTTTTCAATGGCAGAGTGAGAAGGAAGGAGCAGAAAAACATTAAAAATATATATGTTACATTATAAATCCTTATATAGGACTAAATAGGTTCCAAATACTCTTTGTAACAACTTGCAAATAGTATCTCATTTAATCTCTACAACTTTAGTTGGTGGCTACTGTTATTGGTCTATTTTACAGATGATGTAACTGAGGTACAAGGAGGATAAGTTACTGGCTCAAAGTCACATAGCTTGTTCATGTACAGCAGGATTCAAACCTAAACAAACTGAAATATAGTCCCATTATTCTGTGTAGCAGTAAAATTAAAATAGTGCCCCCAATATTTTACCTGTGATTATATAATGACAAGGTCCAAAGTTCAGGCCTTTATGTGAATTGTATCCCTAAACTCCTCCTATTCTCTAAATAAATCAGCCCTTTTTAAAATTTGGGTAACACGAAATAGAAGAGAAACACAATGTATGCTAGAAACTTGCAGAGTTGTCATTCAAAGCACTTAATATTGTACGTGTTGGTTGAATGATATGTTAATTTACTACTATATTTTAGTAAGTAAATTCACCTTTATTCCCCAAAGCTATGAATTAGCTTTTTCATTCCACTGCAACTCCTACACTCTTTCAATTTGCCTCTAATTATTATGACCTTAAAGAGCCTTCCATTGGCAGAGGCTGATGCTCGGCTCAGGGACCTGGAACCTGCAAAGACCAGTTGGTTTCTGTTGTTAAAAAAGCAGAGAAATGTGAAAGCCTTACTGTCCCTGAAATAAAATCACAGAACTTGGAGAAGCATCTGGTTGTGGTTGTTTCTTGGATGGGTTCATTCCTGTTCCTGTCTGGTTCACTGCCAGGCTGAGTCTGAAACTCTGGCTAGCTTGGCTGGCCGTTGGGCTCCATAACACACTGCCTGCAGCAGTGTCAGCTGCAATCTTTATTTGGGAAGCCATGAAAGGGAGAATAGGATTGACTGGCATTTGGGGAACTAATTTCCTCCAGTTTAATCATTCTTGTTAATTAAAGCTGCTCAAACTGTCATTATGGGCAGTTCCAGAAAGATCTTTGTTGCCAGGGAGAGTGAAATGCTGCAGTAGGTTTGATGGATGTGCTCAGGCATTATTTGACAGGGACAATCTTCTGATAGGGCTCATGGCTAAACATACACACACACACATACACACATAAATACAGTAAGCATTAAAATTTAAGAAAAAACATTACAGTAAATTAGAACAAGTATACAAGAGCCAAGGTATAACCTTGAGTATATCCCACCTGAGTTCAGAGGCTATCTCAAAAACAGATTTAATGCACTAGATACTAATGATCAAAGACCAGATGAGTTGTGGCAGGACTCAAATACATCATTCATAAGAAAAGCAATGGGTTATTGAATAGATAGAAAAAAAAGAAAAGACCAAATTATAGTCCAAAGTGACCCTGAAATTTGCCCTTGAACATCAAGCAGCTAAACTAAAAGGAGAACATGACAAAGTTAAAGAACTAAACAGAAGATTTCAAAGGGCATCTTGAGAGGACAAAATCAAATATTATAATGATATGTGCAAAGAACTGGACATAGAAAACCAAAAGGAAAGAACACACTCTGTTTTTCTCAAGCTTAAGGAATTGAAGAAAAACATCCAAGCCTTGAGTGGCAATAGTGAAGGATTCTATAGGGAAAATATTAAATGATGCAGGAAACAACAAAACAAGATGGAAGGAATACAAGTCATTACACCAAAAAGAATTGGTAGAGGATCAACCATTTCATGAGGCTGTATATGATCAGGAACCAATGGTACTGAAGGAAGAAGTGGAAACTGCCTTGAAGGCATTGGTGAAACAGAAGGCTCCAGGAATTGATGGAATACCAATTGAGATGTTGAACTGTTGTTGCTGCCTTGATGTCCTGATTTGATTGAAAACATTTACCTTTCATGGTCATTTTGACTTTGGAGAAGAGCCAGAAGTTACATGGTGCCAGATCCGGTAAATAAGGTGGATGATGAGACACTATAATGTTTTTATTTGACAGAAATTGCTGAACCAAAAGTGATGTGTGACACAGAGCATTGTCATAATTGAGAATCAAACTAAAGACACTCATGAAAAAGGACTTCCAGAACTGCTTCAAAAAGTGGTAAGAATGATAGGATGAGTGTGTTCAAAGCCAAAGGGAGTGTTTTGAGAGGAATTAATGGTAATGTGTCTTTTACTATAATATTTTTTTAAATTTAAACAAACCATGCATTTTTAGATCACACCCTGTGTGTGTAAGTGTGTGTATACACATAGCAGGGGTGCCAAAAATGTAAGCACAAAAATGTATACACATTTTAAGAGATGTTATTTATGTATTATTTTTTGAAGTTGAATTGAATTACAGTATGAATGCGTGGTATGACATTTGCTCAAAAGATAGTGCTAATCCAATGAATGTTAGTGCCACCATGTAATAGGCAGGATGGTCAGAAAAAATAGCAGAAGTACAGCTGTCATTCACGGAGCTCAAGACAATTTTGAAGTTGTATTTGAAATCTGAGGATGCTGTGGAAGTACAATGACAATAGAGGTATAAATATGCAACAGAATCTCCTACATTCCTAACAGTGTTGAGATATTGAGATGCATGGTACTGTGTGTGATATGCACAAGGGAAGATCCAGGAGGCTTTGCACAGCAAAAACATTCTGCTGCTTCTGCTTTGGTATCTGAACAGTGTATAATACTTGCCACAGAAG
>VMDO01009788.1:14688-37856 GCA_007922755.1 Pedetes capensis
TTTTTTTTTTGAGACAGGATCTTTCTAAGTTGTGCGGGCCACCTTTGGCCTTGAACTCACCATCCTCTGCCTCAGCCTCCTGAGATACTGGGATAACAGGTGTGCAATATGGTGCCCAGCTAAGAGTAGGTTGTATTTTTGGGGAAGCAAAAAGCATTCAAAGTCAAGGCTTATGAATCAGAAAATATTTCTTCTTATTTCACAAAAATGGCAACCATAGTAGAAGCAAGTACATACAGTTTGATATATCTATATCATAGAATATTTTGAAACCACTCAAAAATCTCATTTTAGGCCAGGCATGGTGGCACATACTGTAATACCAGTACTTGGGAGGATGAAGCAGGAAGATCAAGAGTTTGAGACCAATCAGGATTACACTGACAGACTCTACAAAAAAATTTAAAAAATAAAAAAATCACATTTTAATGAATATTTAATGACAAAAAACCACTTATGTGAGTATTGTGAAAAATTTAGGGTATCAAATCGTATATAGAAATGATCATGTTTTTATTTTTAAAAGAACATCAAAAAGAACTAATGATTATTATCAACAATGTTAACACATCCTTTTTTGGGGGAGGGCGGGGGTTGAACCCAAGGCCTCGCACTTGCATGCTCTGTAAGTGCTGGACCACGAGCTGTACTCCTAGCCCTTTTTTTTTTTACTTTTTTACGACAGGGTCGCACTAAATTACACAGACTGCCTCTGGTCTCAAACCTGGGATCCTCCTGCCTCTGCCTCCTATGCAACTGGGATTACAGTCGTGCACCACCACGCCTGGCGCCTAACAATGTTAACACATATTAATTCTTGCCGGTGAGTATAAGAAATTTTTAGTTTTTATATTATCTATAAATGTCTAAAATGTTTTATTTTATTGTATTGTATTTTTGTAGTGCTGAGGCTCGGGCCTTAGGGCCTTGTGCATGCTGGGCATGTGCTCTACCACTGAGCTACACCCAGCCCCCAAATCTATAATTTTAAGTAGAGAGAAATACAGTATAAAAAAAATTCAAAATGTAAAAATGAAATCAAATTCTAATAAAATAGTTTCTCCAGATGACATAGAAACAGACTCTGAAAACAATTTTGAAAAAGAGTTGGTCCAAAGGTAACTAAGCAGTTGACAGTGCTCTTTAAACAAAGTAAAAGAGTCAGTCATTTGCATAAGCAGTTCTGTTAGTTTTGATATAAAAATCTTGATATTCTATATTGGCCTTTTACAAAACTAGCAATGTTCAAGGGGGGCAGCTATAAGTGCTGGGCAATGGAACATATTAAAATTTAAATTTAAGACAAACAAGATTAAACTCTAGTTTCTCAGGCACTGTAGCCCCATGTCAAGTGCTCTATACCCATGCATGTCTAGTGACCGCAGTAGCAACTACACAAGTATTAAACATGTGCCTCATCTCTGAAGAGTCTGCTGGACAGCACTGCAGGTGTCAGAGTTCCCACACCAAAGAGATGCCTGGAGGTTAATCAGGGTGGTCAGAGGACACATCTTGGTGGAAGAAGTAGGAACTGGCCAGGGTAAGGGGATAATCTTTATTTTCAGTCTCCCTGTCTCTCTTTTTCAGTCCTTCTTTCATCCTCACAGTGCACCCCAAGTCCTAGGAACTGCTCCTTACTTATATATTTGCCCCCCCCAGTCCTACATTAGGGTCCACACCCCAGCCCACTTATCTCAGTTTCCTTCACCTTCCCTGGATCACAGGCTATTACAGGTGTTGCCAGAATTCAACTGAGTGAAGACTATCATCAAATTTAATGAAAAACAAAGTAAGATAAATAAAAATTTTAAACTCCAAATCAAACCAAATCAGACAAACAAAAAAAGCAAGGGGACAGAATTGTCTCAAAACAAAGCAAAAACAAATCGACAGAATTGTCTCATTTAAAAATTTTCCTCCTTCACTGTCTTTAAACATCAGGGATACGGATGTATCTCAGTGCCTACCATGTGCAAAGCCATGGGCTTCATCCCAACTACCACAGGGGGGAATAACCCAAACAAAACACTCCATCAATTGTTACCCCTTGTAGTAGGCAAAAGGAATAACTCTTCAAAGATCTCTTTGTTATTATAGTAAAGGTCAATTCCTCTTTGCTCCCATCTCATTGTTCTTCCACCTGTCCCTGGCAGGGGCTGCATGTCCCAGGTCCCTCACCATCAGGCTTCCAGCTGGAGTGACCTAATTGGAGACATGGTTAAGACTGAAGAGTTGGTGAAGAGGAGAAGCCAGCGTGCTTCTGTTCCTCTCTTTCTGCCTCCCGGACATTTCTAGTAGCAGCTGTGAGGTTCTAGCTCTCTCCAGGAAGGTCCACTGTGGTTCCTGAGTTTACCTCCTCAGTGCAGCCCCAGGGTTCCTGTAACCACCTCCTCTATTTATTCCTTCAGCCTACTGGGCACAGAGACTTCCTGCAGCTTCTAAGCTGCAGCTTCCCTCACATTCTCTATTTGGTTTACAGCTCTTTACCTTCAAGAAGATCAGTTCACTGTATTACATTCTGTCCAATTTGAATTATTGAAAGTGGTTTCTGTTGTTTTGTTTGGATATCACTCAAATACTTCTTGATGTTTCCTGCTGACATTTTCTCTATCAATTTCTGAGTTCTAATCATATTACTCTGTGTTACGGTTTGTGACTGTGTCCCCTTCCCTCATTTGTATAGTTCTTACTTATCCTGAAGACCTTAACTTCCTTCACAATAACCATTCTGGCCTTGTTAGACACTCTTAGGTGCCTGGCTGTTTTACCCAAAGAAGCCTTGATTCCCTGATACCACTACTTTGACACAGATTCTGAGTAACAAAACATGCCCTATGAGGGTGTAGGCCGTCACTTCCCTTCTCACTCCCATCCCCAGCTTCTGGCACAATGCCTGATATGTAGAGGGGGTTGTTGTTGTTAGGTGCTTTGGAGTTGGGTCCAACTCATAGCAACCCTCAGGGTTTTCAATGGCTGATTGTTTCAGGATTGCTTTGGGAGTAGATTGTTATGTCCTGTCCTTCTATCAATATAGAGGATAGTCAAGTATCTATTTTGAGTGAAAAAAATACATGGAAAATATTGAGCTACTTTTAATGGAAATTGTTATTGTATCAATGTTTTATGTCTTCAAAATTTATATGTTGAAATTTAATCACCAATGTGATGATATTAAAAGATTGGGCCATCAGGAGGTGACTAAGTCATAAGGGCAGAACACTGATGAATGGGATGGATGCCTTATAAAAGGGGCCCCAGAGGGTTGACTTGCCTCTTCCACCATATGAAAATACAGGACCTTTTTATATAGGCTAGGTCTTACCAGTCAGTAGCTTGATCATAAGACACCTAGAACCTTATGGTATACTGAAGGCAGAGCGTGCTTTGTGCTTTGCAATGGGCACAAGGAGGCTTGCATCTGTGAACCTGGAAGTGAACACTCCCAGACACTGAATCTGCTGATACTTTCATCTTAGACTATCCAGTATCCAGAACTGGAAGAAACAAATTTAGGTTGTTTACATACCACCCAGTCTATGGTGTTTTGTTGTAGCAGCCTGAACAAAGTCAGGACCCAATCCATGTTGGTGGCTGTGATTTTGTGTTATAAAAGCAAAAGTCAAGTCAAGTTTTAAGCTCCTAAAATCACTCTAACTGTATGGTGGATTTGAATTTGGGGATTTTATTTCATGGTGTCCTACTAAGAGGACAGTTAGATACTCAGATGCCCATAAATGCCTTAGGACCACTGTTGTCATCTTTTCCATTCCTCAATCTCTGTCTTGGGCATTGTTTTCCTGATTCTTGGTTACATGATTTATTTCTGATGGGCCTCAAATTAATGTACTGGTGGATTGATGTGCAGAACAAAAAGGCCTTTTGGAAACCACACCCGGTGGTTTAAAGATAGGTGAGAAATTAATGAGATTTTCAGGAACCAAGAAATCAAACAAATACAGAAAAACAAAAACAAACAAACCAAAAACCAAGAACAACTGGGAATATACCTTGGGATAATGAAAGTCTTCTGATCTTCCTCATCACACTATATTGATGATCTCCTTTGGACTGTGTAAGTGTAACTAGCTGTGTGTGTGTGTGTGTGTGTGTATGCATTTGACAGAGAAAGGCAGAGAAATTGGGTGAGAGAGAGAAAGCACTTTTTTTAACTTAATTTTTTTCTTTAGCCTTTATATGCATCTCTTTTGCTAGAAAAGGGAACAATGATAATGCAATATAGTGCTAAGAACCTGAATTTTGGAATTAGAAAAAAATATGCTTAAATCTTAATTGTATTACTTAATAATTAAGAGAATTTTGTGAAAGTTGCTAAACTATATGATATATTGATTTTTCTTAGGCAAAATGGGAAGTGTAATAACTACCTAATAGAGCTTTGAAATTTAATTAGTTTAAGTGGTCTTAAAACTTAAAGTGTCCTACTATGTCAGTTATGACTAAGAAGCTCATTTAGAAAAGAGTGTACTTACAGGCACAAAGGCAATGCCAAATAGCCATCTCCTCTATCAGCTCCCTAAGGAATGTGTGAGGCAGAAAAAGCAACCAGAGAGGGTTTCCATTTCTGTGTTTTCAAATCATAGTAACTTATAGTGCTGGAATTTATCAGATGATAAGCATCCAAGTCACTTTATAGGGTCTTCCATAAATACAAAAGAAATATTGAGCTTGCTCTGTTTTAAGAGGCAATGTCAGATTATGTCTAGGATGTTTGATGCTTCTGAGTTACAGCTTCATATTAGCCATGCACTGAGCTTGGGTAGGTTTAAAGTCTGCATTCCACAGGACATGAGTAGAAGCTGATGAGTGTACCATGGGATGCTGTCTTTATACTTGGATCCTGTCTATAAAGTCTTTGCTCTGAGGATTACTTCCATTCTGGCTTGCTGTCAGTCTGTGCTTACCCCCAGGAGCCATATGGTATGCTCTGATGTATAGACGGTATAGAACCCCTGTCTGCTTTCTCCAGAAATCAATTGTGGCTAGTTTGGGACAGAAAGAGTAAGATACTCATGAGAATATTTCCTTTGTACCAGTGTTCACTATTTTATATGCATTTCCTCAATTGAACATTACTGTTAAGGTATAGCTTATATCATGATTAAACCCAAAAGTTCCCCTTCTGAAAATTTGCAAGCTGTTTTGTAGAATACTGCTTTTTTTCTTAATGTAGTGGTAGGAAGTCAAAGGCATGAAATTCTCCTTTATGAAAACAAAATTTGGCCAGTCATGGCAGTGCAAACCTCTAATCCCAGCAACTTGGAAGACTGAGAAAGGAGGATCTCAAGTTCAAGGACAGAGGCAGCCTGTATAATTTAGCAAGACTCTGTCTCAAAATAAAAAAAATAAAAAATGGGCTGGGGATGCAGCCCAGGGGTAGAGCACTTACAAAGAATGTGTGAATCCCTGGGTGCAATCCCCCAAGCACTAGGAAAAAATTAAAGAACAAAAGTTGTCTTTCTCCCTCCAGCTATGACATCAGTCCATATTCTGATGTTTGATTCATTACCTAGGATGATACCCCTGAGTCTCTAAAGTTTTGTAATGCTCAGCCTCAGTCTTATCATTTCTCAGAGATTTTTTTCCTGAGGATTGTTTTGCTTATAAAATCTCCCAGAGAGCAGATATTCATTTGCTATGGAAACAGAGCCTAAGAAAGGTTACAGGGAACAGAGCGGACAGATATCATATATACACTCTTCCCCGCAACTGCATGGCACCAAAGCTTGCAATCCCCTCCTATCGCACAAGACATGGCAGTTAAATAAGGTCAAAAAATGAGCTCTACTGCTGGATGTCATATGCATCAGCATCTCACAACCCAGGCATGTCATTCAGGGCTGGAGATTGGTGACAGTTATTCCAAAAGGAAAGTGTTTTAAAATTGGATACATAGGTAGATGGGAACAAAGATGATCTTAATGTTACATTAAGTCTCAAATTACTTGAGGTTATCTATCAGAAGTCAGTTGTCTGACTTTAGCAGTACAGATTTCAAATTTCACACTCTCTGAGTGGAAGTGCCATTTAGTTTGCAAATTGTCTTACAGAAAATGTAAAAATCAAAGCAGATTCATATATGGTAATTTACCAGCAAAACCTTTGTATTGCAGATTTCTGATCTGTTCACTCCTTAATTCTCTCTAACAAGGCCTCTTGTAATGCAGCCTGTAGTGGTAACATCATCATCACCATTGATAATGATTATTATCACTAGGATTGTTATTTAACCCAAAAATTAGCACCTCAGAAAGGCCATTCTACATGATAACCAGTGCAAGAGGCATGTGGAAATACCAGGAATCTGAACTCTGTAAGTCTGGCACCTTTTTATGTAGGCTAGGTCTTACCAGTCAGTAGCTTGATCTTAAGACACCTAGAACCTTGCAGTATACTGAAGGCAAAGCATGCTTTGTGCTTTGTGATGGGCATAAGGAGGCTTGCATTTTTATCCTATCTTAGTAAGAAAATATACACATGTTTTGTGAATTCTGTTTTCCTTCTTTTATAGGCAGATGAATGCTGTATGTAAAAACGTAGCCTTGGAGTCAGATTCCAATTAGTTTGTGTCTTGCTCTATGTTCACATAAACTTTCCAACATTCACTTTTCTTACCTTTCCCATGTATATAATGTTAATATTGTTGAGAGGAATGAATGAGGCAAGGCATGCACCAGTATTTATCACCTTGCTTGATACAATTGCATAGTAAATGTTTAATAAATGCTAGTTTTATTAAACTGAGTGTGGATGAGTAATCTTGAGAATCTGCAAAGATCTGATATAAATTTTCAGTGAGAGTACTTTGTATATATCTTGTAGATGTTAGATGGTTAGCTAAGGTATTAATAGACCACAAGGGAGGAGGGAATTAAAAATGGCTCCAGCTTCCAGCCATGATGTGTAAGACCCAGGACACTGAAGGAACATTATTCTAATGATCCTTACACTCTAATCAAGCTTAATGTCTGCCTGAGTCCTCAGGTTATGAACAAAGACAGACCTTTCAAAGGCATCTGCACATGAACCCATTCTTTTAAAACGTGCCAAACAAGTCCATTAGGCCATTTTATAAAACAAAGAGCCCAGGCTTCATAAACCCTAAACCACAAAAGATTACTAAACAAAAGGAGGATTTTTCCTTTGCCTGTCCAAGAAATGTGGAGTTTGAGTTCCCACACCCAGGGCTCACATCACACTGGGAGTGCCACTGCTTTGCCATGGCTTAAACAAAAGGAGGGAGAACTGAGATCACTGCCTCACCCCTGACCCCAGGTGGCCTCCCTCTCTATCCAAGATGATTTCTTTCTAAAAAGCTCATTTAGCTGTTTTTTCTGCTCTCCCTCCCTGTTTTGCCTTTGTCTAGGGAATATCTTAATCTTGGACCACTTCACCTGAAGAACTAAGGTTTCTCCAAAATTTCCCCCAAGTTTATTTAACCTTCTCTGGGTGAGTTAGCATCCTGGTAACAAGCCAGGTGCAAGGTGCTTGTCTCTTGGAGACAGAAATTCAACCACAAGATTAGCTTAAACACTTGCTCTCAGCAATAGTTCTAAACTGTCTCCTGCCCTGGCTTCTGAAGGCAAATTATCTCTTTTAAATGAATCTTGCCTATACTCTGGACTATACTCTGTGTGTGTCAAATTAATTCTTTCAATGGTGAATATGAGAACTGAGGTATTGCTGTGGCTCTCAACACTGGCTTCCCAGATCCATTCCCTGATAATGTTAGAGGGTAACAGGCAGGAAGAAAGGGAATTAAGGAGCCTCTGCAGCTACCTATTTCCCAGCCACATGCTTTCCAGCCACAGGAAATATGAATATCAATGTAAATTTCCTTTGAGACAAATGCTTTGAGCTAACGGTCAGGGTGACCCTGTAAGGAGGAAGCAAAGAACTAAAATCACACCTGCATTTAGCCATGAAGGATGATAAGGATTATGTGAGACACACTTACTCCCAGCAAGTGAAAAGGGCATTGTTCATTGGAGTTTGTTCCCATATCAAGATCACAGCCATCTGGATTTCTAACCTTCTGAAATGTATGCTTCTGGGACCATTCCTTAGAAGGCATTGGGAAGTTCATCACCCCATTCCAGGCATTTGTTTCTTGTTGTTAGGGCTATTGAGTCAGGTCTGGCTCATAGTGACCCTATGTACAACAGAAAACTACCTGATAATGTGCCATGCACACAATCTTTAAGCCTGTTGTTGAAGTCACTATGTCAATCCATCTAGTTGAGGGTCTTCTTTTTTTTTTTTCATGGACCCACCCTCTCCCAAGCACGATGTCCTTCTCCAGGGATTGGTCCATCCTGACAACATGTCCAAAATATGTAAGATGCAATCTTGCCTCCAAGGAGCACTCTGGTTGCACTTCTTCTAGGACAGATCTGTTGGGGTTTTTTTTTGTTTTTTGTTTTTGTTTTTTGTAGTCCATGGTATATTCAATATTCATCTCTGATAATCAATATGCTGCAGAGGATGAGGCAGAAAGATCACAAGCTTGGGGACAGCTTAGACAACATTCTAGGCATAGATCCTAAGAATGTTTCTTTCTTCTCCTGAGAGTCCAAACTTCACTATATAAGACACATGTGATCTCAGCTCTAGGCAGCAGTAGCCCTTTACTACTGCGTGCCTCACAGAAGGTATACTATATTTAATACCTATGTCTATGTTCTCTGGGCTGGGATTTGGCTCAGTGGGTAGAGCGCTGCGCTGCAGTCTCTGAGGTCCCGAGTTCAATTCCCAGCACCACAAAAATGGGAGAAGGACCTGGCAATCCACTCCCAAGGCAATCCTGAAGCACTCAGCCATTGAAAACCCTATGAGGGTCGCTATGAGTCGGATACCGACTCAATGGCACCTAACAACAACAACAACAATGTTATCTACGTTTAATAAACTATGTTTTCTCTTGTACTTTGTGTCTTATACAAATTCTTTTATACACTGAACATAAATGAACTGAGGTGACATCTGCTGCACAGGGAAGGTAGCTGCTGCTGGTTGCCCTGTGGAACTTCCTAGACCTGCTGGACCTACTGACTAACCTTTCTGGTAAGAATAACACCTAGACTTGTTCCCCA
Source organism: Pedetes capensis (assembly GCA_007922755.1). Classification (NCBI taxonomy): domain Eukaryota; kingdom Metazoa; phylum Chordata; class Mammalia; order Rodentia; family Pedetidae; genus Pedetes; species Pedetes capensis. The sequence goes on from VMDO01009788.1 coordinate 23,799, forward strand.
ATAAAAATACATAGTATTTAATTTGCAATCAGGTAAATTAAGAAATTATCTCGATATTTTATGCTAAGGTCTCTAAAAATATGTCATCAGTAAATATCATAAAGTTATGTTGCCCATAACTTTACTTAAGATGCCTAGTGTGAGAAAATGGAGTAGGTGGTCTTTGACATTATGGCAACCTAATACATTGGAGAGGCAACCTGGCTCAGGGCTTTGAGGTAGTCACCGTTCATATCTTGCTCTGTTGTTTCCTAGCTCTGTGAGCCTGGACTAGTTATTCTGCCTCTGTAAGCCTCTGCTTCTTCACTGAAAAAAGTAATTCCTTCATACAAATTGTGGTGACAAATAAATGAGGTAATTGAATGCTAAGCTCCTGATTAAATGCTAGGCATTTAATGGATGGATGGAAATATTCTTGGACCAAGTCAAGGTTATTAGAAGTTACATATGGGAAATAATTTTGAAGAAATAGCTTTGGTGGGCACCATGGCATACATCTATAATCCCAGTAACTTGGGAGGCTGAGGCAGGAGGATTGTAAATTTGAAGTCAGAGGGAGCATGTGCAACTTAGTGGGACCCTGTCTCAAAATAAAAAATAAAAATGGGACGGGGGTACAACTCAGTGGTAAGGTGCTTATCTAGCATGTGTGAGGCCCTGAGTTTAACCCCCTAGTACTGAAAAAAAAGAAAGAAAGAAGGAAAGATGAAAGGCAGGAAGGAAATAAGGAAGGAAGGACAGAGGGAAGCAAGGAGGGAAATAAGAAAAGAAGGAAGGGAGGAAAGAAAGGCCTAAGACAAATGGGATAAAAAATCAGAATATGAAAAGGTGATAAACAAATTCCAGAAACCAAAGTTGTGCTGTAATGCTGAGATCTTTCCAGTCAGTTCTTAATTTCGCTACATCACCTTTCCTAACAGTGATTAACAACAAAAGATTTGTATCTGTGACTTTCACAATGTATTGTGGGTTGATTTTTCTTTGTTCAAGAAAGGCTAGGCACTAATTTTTTTTTAATTTTTATTTATTTATTTGTTTGTTTTGCAGTACTAGCGTTTGAACCCAGGGCCTTGCGCTTGCATGCTTTGCAAGTGCTGGGCCACTGAGCTGCACCCCAAGCCCATTTTTTTTTTTTTTTTTTTTACTTTTTGATACAAGGTCTTGCTAAATTACTCAGACTGCCTATGGTCTTGAACTTGAGATTCTCCTGCCTCTCAAGTCGCTGGGATTATAGGTGTGCACCACCGCACCTGGCTGGCACTAATTTTTAGTGTGAAAAATTCTATTATTTAAAACCTTTTAGCTCTTTTAAAAAAATTCCAAAAAAGCAATCTTGAGAACTTAATTTCGTGGTATCAGAATGTGGATGGTTATAGAGAAACAATTGATGAAAATAATAAATAGGGAAATAAGAGTATGTGAGGAATAACATCAAGGGGAGGATTCAGATCTCTGTGTCTAAATTCAATCTTTTTTTTAATTTTTAAATTAAAAATTTTTTTTTTTTTTTTTTTTTTTTTTTTTTTTTTGCGGTACTGGGGATTGAACCAAGGCCTTGTGCTTGCATGCTCTGCAAGCGCTGGACCACTGAGCTGCACCCTTAGCCCTGTAAATTGAATCTTGAGGAAAAATATCTAGTGACCAGCAGAAACTCAAGCTCTCACAGTGAAATCCTGGATGGTAGAGCTAGGAATTTTCAATCTCAGATATTTATAACATGTCTACTGAAACATGAATACACCTGAAACCATAACAGAAGTGCAGCCCAATTTCATGTATTGCTGTTTCCCACGGAAACCTGTAAGTTAATACTGAACTGGTAATGTGTCCTAACCACAGCAAAACTGGTGACATTGAGACCCTAGGACCCATATCCTTCTATAAGTATGTATAAGATGTGGAGATATGTCTTTTTGTTGCAAGCGGCTTTATGTTTCAGTTTGAATCTTTCTTAAAATATTTTTTCTGTTTCAGTTTAAAAATATATATTAACATTTTATAAACAAAACAAAAACTCTTATATTACAATTTTATTAAATGGACAGCAATTTGAAAATATTTTAGGTACTTAAAATGAAAGATACTTCTTGACATTTTTAACTGAAACTTTATCCAATTATCTGACAAAATAAAAGACAAAATATAAAATATTAAGTTTCAAAGTTAGTATCACAGATTCTGTACAGCACTTCAGAACACTTTAAGTAGTTAGGCTGTTCTCAATTAGTACACAAATAAAATTGTAAGAGGCACTTACAAACTGCCTTTACTGAAAAGCATTAAAGACCTCCAAGAGGCATCTGAAGGTCTCAAGCCCTTGTCCTAAACCTGCAGCTGCTTTGGAATTGGGAAGTATAATCATTCATGTCATGCGCATCTTTATTTTTTCATTGAATTCGTTCAAAATTTGTATGAACTCAGGAAATTCAGGATCATCAGGCTTCAATGACAGGAAATCATTTAGACATAATTTCTCAATATTGTTGCCGTAAGAATTATAATATTGCATAAAAATAGAGGAACAGTAAGTTTTAAGAAAGTTAATGTATCTGGATGTCAGGTCTCAGGGACCTGAACCCTCTTGTACCTCCTACCACTTAGTGAATCAAAGTTGCTGCCAGGTGCAATGGAATACAACTATAATATGAGTTACTCAGAAGGCTGAGGTGAGAGGATTGTGAGTTTGTGGACAGAGAGGCAGCCTGCATAACATAGTGAGATCCTGTCTCAAAATAAAAAATAAAAAAAGTGGCTGGGGGAGCAGGTCAGTGGTAGAGCACTTGCCTAACATGTGTGAGGCCCTGGATTCAGCCCTCCAGTACAACAAAAACAAAACAAAAATTGCACACACAACCACCCCCAAAATAGGCCTAATTTCAGGAAAGTACCAAAGAGATGAGCATTTGTCGAGAATTGGAAGGTAAAAGGTAAATGTAAATACATTGTTTGGGTCTATTAGACCCATACATCATCAGTTAAGTGTTAAGATGCCCAGCCTATACCATCTATAGAAATTATAGACTTAGTCTTAGGACTGCTAGGGGGAAAGATATGGGAAACCTGCTCTTCATTGTTTCCTATATAAGATCCCATAAGTGGTCCAACATTCCAGAGTTTTGATTTTTTTTTTTTTAAATAGACCTTCTCTTTAAGGCAGTTTTGGGTTTAAAGCAAAATTGAGTGAAAGATGCAAAGATCTCCCATATAGTCCCTGCCGTATATATCCATGGACTCTCCCATTATCAACATCTGGAAAGTGGAGGTAAATATGATCTCCACACAGCATTGTGAACCTAAAGTGAATTACAAGCTTTCACAGCATATATGGATTCTAGTTATTACTTTTAAACAACACAATTAATTGAGTGGGTGTATTCTAAAGAGGAAATGGTGGCAAAGTTTGTTGGTTTTGTGTTGTTCGGTTGGTTCTATGGATCATGGCTGAGTGTGGGTGTGGGGCACTAGGCAAAGTCAGAGCTCAAGCCCAATATGGCCTGGCTTCTACCAGTGGAGTGTGGAACATGGAGCTGAGAAGGGACTTGGGGGACCAAAGACCCATGATTCAAGCATCCTTAATTTTATGTGTCAACTAGACCGGCCATATGGGTACTCTGATATGTGGGTAACATTATTTCCTGGTGTATCTGTGAAATTGCTTCGCAGTGAGGGTAACTGAACCAATACCTTTCATGAAGCAGTTTGTCTACCCCAAATGTGAATGGGTATCCTCCAGTCCCTTTAGGTCCTGAATGAAACAAAAAGGCAGTGGAAAGGAAAACTTACTTTTTGTCTCTGTCTAATTGATTAAGGTGAGACATCAGTATTCTTCTGCCCTTGGATGAGGAATTATACTGTAGGCTCTCCAGTTCGTGACCATTCAGATTTGGACTAGAGTCATATGAGGAGTTTTCCTGGGGCTTCACTTTGCCAACTGAAGATCATGAGACTTGTCAGTCCCTATGATTACATAAATCACTTCCTTATTTTACATATATACTATATCCAGATAATATATCATACACATATAAAAATAAATATATATTATATATATAATTTCTTTTTCTCTGGAGAACCCTGATTAATACAGCCCTGATGGATGTCAATTTGAAACATGCTCCTTGTATGAACGCTACATGTCCCATACCATCATAGGTATTGTGGAGATGGAGGTGCAAGTGGGGACAGATAAGATCCCTGTCCTCACACTGTAACTATGCATTAGAATAATGGAAGATACAGGCCTGAAAGAGGCAAAAGCAAGACTGAAATCAAACCATGTGTACAGACATGATAGAAAAGAAATGCCACAGTGATAGGTGTGAAGTTGGAAGACAATTTTGAGATTGTTGTTGTTGTTAGGTGCCATCGAGTCGGTATCCGACTCATAGCGACCCTCATGGAGTTTTTAATGGCTGTTTCGGGATTGTCTTGGGAGTGGATTGCCAGGCCCTTCTCCCACTTTTGCGGTGCTGGGAATTGAACTCGGGACCTCAGAGACTGCAGCGCAGCGCTCTACCCACTGAGCTAAATCCCAGCTCCAATTTTGAGATTACCCATCCTAATTTCTTTAGAGTACAGATCCGATGTCAATCTAGAGAGAAGAAGGCATGTGTTCAGGAGGGATTCTAAATCTCCACAGAGTTATTCACTAAAATGGAAGCATCTTATTTATCACAGAAAAATAGCTGAAGTTATATAAAAATGCATAATCACCAGGCATGGTGATACACACCTGTAATCCTAACTACCCAGTGGGCTGAGACAGGTGGATTACAAGTCTGAGGCTTGTGTGGCCTACATAATGAGATCAAGGCCAGCCTGGACAACTTAGACTCTCTCTCTAAATAGGAAGATGAAAAAGGGCTGGGCATACAGCTCAGTGGGAGAGCATTTGCCTAGTATGTGCAAAGTCATGGGTTCAGTACCACAAAAGAAAAAAATTCATTTTTTGCATTATTATTTTCAGAAAATTGTTTGGTTTTTAAAAGTAGAGTTAGTACTACTAATATTACTGAGAGCAGAATTCCCAAAACCAAACCATAGCATCACCTGGCACATCATCTGAAGTCTCAAGAGACTCATAGAAACCAAAGATGGGGAAAAGAGGGAGGATGAAGTTGAGCTCTTGTATTAGTTCGGGTTATGCAGAGAAACAGAATCAGTAGGAAATAGTCATCTCTCAGTATCCATGAGAGATTAGTTCCAGGATGCCCCATGGATACCAAATCCAAGGACGCCTTAATCAAATAATGTGGAATAGTATTTGCATAGTCTACAGCCATATCATCCTAGTATCTGATCCCTTCCAACCTCAAAAGTTAAGCAGAATCAGACCTAGTTAGTCCTTGGATGGTAGATCACCTGGGAATATCAGATGCTGCAGGCTAGGGACAAGGACCTGGCAGCCTGCTCCTGAAACAATCAGCCATTGAAAACCCATGAACAGCAGAAAAGCACTAACAATAGTGCCCAGGTGGCACAGTGTTGGAGAGTGTTTCATTCTATTTCACATATAATCACTATGAGTTGGACCAGACTCTATAGTATTTAACAAGAAGAAGAACAAGTATTTGCATATTACCTATGCACATCCTCCTGTATAATTTAAATCATCTCTAGATTACTTTTGGGAGACACACCCAGCAACCCACTCCCCAAAATCAATCTGCCATTGAAAACCCTATGAATAGCAGAGAAGCACTTACAATAGTGTTTCACCTGTTGTACGTAGGGTCGCTATGAGTCGGATACGGACTCAACAGCACCTAACAACAACAACAACAACAACAACTAGATTACTTATCATACCTAATACAATGTGAATGTGATATAAATAATTGTTCTATTGTACTATTTGGGAGATAATATCAAGAAAAGTCCTGCACATATTAAGTCCATATGAGACCACTGTAAGTGTAATTACATTTTGGATGTATCGTTGGTTGCACCCATAGATGTAGAAATTCACTGCTATGGAAACCAGGATATAGAGGGACAGTCAAATATATCTATCTGCCTATGTATGTATGTATGTATGTATGTATCTATCTATCTATCTATCTATCTATCTATCTATCATGTATCTATCTATCTACCTACCTATCAAAAGAGTGAGATCTGTTACACAAATTGGCTCACATGATCATGAACCAGAGAAGCCCTACAATTGTCCATCTGTATACTGGAGACACAAGTTCAGTTCAACTTCAAAGACATGAAAAGTAGGGGAGCCAATAGTGTAAGTTCTAGTTCAAAGGCACAAGAAGATTAAGTGAGATGTGCAGCTCAAATGGTGAGGCAGAAGAAAACAGGGCAAATTCCACCTTCTGCTTTTTGTTCTATTCAGGCTCTCAATGGAATGTAACAATACACATACACTCAGGGAAGGGCAATTTGCTTTACTCAATCTAGTGATACCAATACTGTTCTTAGAGAAAAACACTCTCCAGGACACATCCAGAAACAATGTTTAATCTGGCACCTTGTGGCAAGCCAAGTAAACACATAAAATTAACCTCATAGTTATAGCTGTTGCTTCTGAAGGTGGCAGGGGTGAAAAAGCCTCACCCTTTGGACGGTAGACTATTCAGAACCATAAACTGCTAAGGCCTGCTGGGATCCCTATGGGCAGCACTTATTTTGATGTTATAGCTGAGGTAGGATGTGAAGCAGTCCTACTTTGTACTTAGATTATCTGTTTTGGGAGCACATTTGATGGAGCTACTAATAAACACAATGCGATGGTTAATGCTGCCTCTGTCCCAAGCTATCCTTCAGAATTGCAATTGTCCACATTCTGCAGATACAATTATGAGCAGCAAACAAGTAAATAAGATTTGGTGTTCTGTATTATTACAGCTTTAAGGTGAGGAATCAGTAGAAAGTTTGAAACATCAATTTCAGTGTTTCCTAACTTATAGGGGCGTAGGTTCAATTTACCAACATATAAAATAGAAATGATAATTCATATCTCATTTGAGACCTCACAACATATTATTTATGTTCTGATGTATGAACAAAAAGACTTCAAAGAAATATTGGCTGGAATATCCAGACAGACTTTTAAGTTGGAGGCTGAACTTCAGCATTGAAAACTGTTTAGAATTTGGCTAAGAATAAAGTACCAACAGGCTAGTTTGACCAGAAGAACACAAATAGTCTATGAATTGGTTCAATGATTCTGTGTTTAGGAAAGTAAGCAGATAATTTTGTTGATTTTTATGCTATTTTTGACTTTTTCATAGAAAAGAGAAACATCTGCTTCTAGCAGTATGGTAAAATATATACCTTGAAAGACTCATAATGGAAATAGTTAAATATATTAGATTAAAAATGTACTATAGTGTTGGACAGAGAAAAATAACGTCTTTTTCAGTAAATACAGAATTACATGTTCCATTTTCACACATGTATATCATGTAATTTGCTTGTTTTCACTTCTAAATTATCATCACTTGTCCTTCTTCACTCCATTTAGCCTCCCTTCTACTTTCATATCTCAAATATATATATATATATTTTTTTCTTTAAATCTAGATTCCACATATGGGAAAAGAGATGGTATTTGTCCTTCTCAGTCTTGCTTATTTTGTTTAACATGAAGATCTCCTACCCATTCCATCCATTTTCCTGAAAATCATGTAATTTTGTTCTTTCAGGCTGAATAAGTTTTTATTCTGCATATATAGTACATTTTCTATATCCACTAACTTACTGGTGGATATCTAGGGTGATTCCATAACTTGGGTGTCATGAATAGAGCCACAGCAAACATGGAGTTGCAGAGGGATGGAAGAGGAGAGTCATGAGAGGGTAAGGGTTAACGTGAGCAGTGTACAATGAAATGCATGTATGGAAACATAATGAGACCCATTAAGTTGTGCTAACAAAATAGTTTTAAAAAGTAACATGGAGTTGCAGGTACCTCTGTTGGATGCTGACTTAGATACCTCTAAGTATATACCAGCTGGGATTTGGCTCAGTTGGTAGAGCGCTGCGCTGTAGTCTCTGAGGTCCTGAGTTCAATTCCCAGCACTGCAAAAATGGGAGAAGGACCTGGCAATCCACTCCCAAGGCAATCCCAAAACAGGATACCAACTCGATGGCACCTAACAACAACAACAACAAGTATATACCAGGAGTGGTTTAGATAGATGACATGGTAGTTCTGTTGTTAGGTTCTTGAGGAATATCCATAGTGGTTTCATTCATTGTTGGACTTATTTATATTTTGATCAAAAGCGTAAAAGGGTTTCTTCCCTACACCCATGCTTGCCAACATTTATTGGTTTTCTTGATAGTCATTCTGACTAGTGAGATAGAATCTTTATGTAGTTTTAATTTGCATTTCTCTGATATCTAAGGATGTCAAATATTTTTTTCATATATTTATTGGACATTTGTATTTCTTTAGAGAATTGTCTAATTCATTTGCCCATTTATTGATTAGATTATTTGGCTTATTGGTATTTAATTTTTTAAATTCTTTATGTATTCTAAATATTAACCACTTGTCAGATGTATAGTTGGAAAGATTTTCTCCCGTTCTGTAGACTATGTCTTTACTTTGTTGATTATTTCGTTGGTTGTGCAGAAGCATTTTCATTTCTTTCAATCTCATTTGTCAATTCTTGCTAGTATTTCCTGGGCTACTGGAGTCTTATTCAGAAAGTCCTTGCCTTGTCTATATCTTAAAGTGATTTCCCATGTTTTTCTCTAGCAGTTTCAGAGTTTCTGGGCTTACAATAATGTCTTTGTTCCATTTTGAACTGATTTTTGTACAGGGTGAGAGATAGGGACACAGTTTTAGTCTTCTACATGTGGCTATCGGGGGCTGGGATCTAGTTCAGTTGGTAGAGCGCTGCTCCGCAGTCTCTGAGGTCCTGAGTTCGATTACCAGCACCACAAAAATGGGAGAAGGATGTGGCAATCCACTCCTGAGGCAATCCTGAAACAATAAGCCACTGAAAATCCTATGAGGGTTGCTATGCGTTGGACACAACTCGACAGCACCTAACAACAATATGGCTATCCAGTTTTTCCAGCACCATTTGTTGAAGTGACTGTCTTTTTTTTCAATGTATGTTTTTGGCATCTACAGCCATACCACCCTGGTGTCCAATTTCATCAGATCTCAGAAGCTAAGTAGGATCAGGTCTGGTTGATATTTGGATAGCAGACTGCTTCAGAATACCAGACTTGGGATAAAGACTCGACAGCCTACTGCTGAAACAACCAGCCATTGAAAACACTTTGAATTGCACAGAGGCACTGACATAGTGCTTGGTCTGCAGCCATAGCACCCTAGCAACCAAGCCCAATTCCACCTGATCTTATAAGCTAAGCAGGGTCACCCTGGTTCCTTCGATGGGAGACTGCCTGGGAATACCAGGTGCTGCCACATCAGCAAATGGAGGTCCCAGGGGCTTTACTCCATTCTTGCCATTAAGGTTGACTCTACTTTGAGGAGGCAACTCTTCCCTAGTAGTTTCTTGAATGCCTTCTGGCTTGTGGGGCTCATTTTTGGGCAGTATATTTGATAGTGGATTTATATGGATTTATATATAAATCCATCTACTCCTGCATTCTTTGAGAATGACTCTATGGTTTATTTTTGATTTGGCTTGTAATCATGAGTACATATTCTTTGAAATGCTACTTGTGGAATTCCCTTGGAAGTCTGATGGAGATGGGTGACTCACAGGATTACTTACATTTGCCTCTTCCAGGCTTCTGGGGATAATACCAACTTAGAACCATGTTAACATAAGTCCTCAGCCTAAGACTTTAATTACCACTCACACAGTATAAAAGTGTGCCCCAAACCACCATGAGTATCAATTTATGGTCTACCTTTTCCAAAGCAAAACTATTTTCCACTCAACACCAAAAATATAAACACAAACTACTTCTTTAATTTATTTAAAATCAGTGAGAGTATCTGCATCTAAGTATATTTATTCCTGAAGTGTTTGAGGGTAAACAGGGGAAGGCTATCTTTTTTCATTTATCCTTAAAACATACATGGAGTGCTTTACTAGACTGAATCATATTAGAGAGTAGCTTTTTGTTTGTTTTCTTGTGTTCCTTTGAGCCCTGCATCTTAGACCATAAGGTCACAAAAAGCAAATAGAAGATAACTAGGATCCAGTAAAATTTTATGTGTAAAGAAGTTGTCTACTGTTCTTGGTTCCTATTTTTGGCATTTATTTCCTCCTTTTTCAAAAATTTTCTAAACCCATGAAGTCAAAACATCACCATTTTTAACATAATTGCCAAAAATATATTGTTATTGTTCTTAGGTGCTATTAGGTTGAGTCCAACTCATAGTGACCCTATGTACAACAGCGCAAAAACACTTCCCCGACACTGTGCCATACCCAGCACTATGTCAGTGCTTCTCTGCTATTCACAGGGTTCTCAATGGCTCATTGTTTTAGGAGTGGGCTGCCAGGTCCTTCTCCCTAGCCCGAAGCTCAGCTGAAACCTGTCTACTATGGGTGGCCCTGCTGGTATCTGAAATACCACTAGCATAACTTTCAGCATCACAGCAACATGCAAGCCCCCACAGCACAACAACTTGACAGTCATATGGGAGAATAAAACATTATTACTCTAGATTTAAGAAAAAACTGATACTGCCAACAATTTTGAACAAATTTCAAAAAAGATATTAAATTATGTACATATGTATATTAAAATTAGTCTCTGGAACTACTTGTACTGGAAAATAATTCATTCATTCAATCTTTATTAACTCCCATGGTACTAGGCTTTGGTGGTATAGCAATGGAGAACTATGTAATATAGTATATAGAACTATGTAATATAGTATAGCAACGGCAAGACTATGTAATGTTGCGGGAAAATAAAAATCACTAGACAAGAAGTCATTTTGGCAGACAACATACTTAAGTGGAGAGAAAAAAGTTTTCAGTTAAATGAGTGACAGCATTTGAGAGGCTGTAACAGGACAGTAAGTATAACCTTAATGGACCAGATATTGTGAGAATTCCTTTGACAGTAAACATATAAAATTTTATCTCGAAAAAATACCCTATAACAGACCCAGGAAAGAATTAACTGAAGAAGAAGGAGGAGGAGGAGGAGGAGAAAGAGGAGGAGGAGGAAAAGGAGGAGGAGGAGGAGGTGGCGGCAGCTGCGGTGGCAGCAAAAAAAGAAGAGGAGGAGGAAGAAGAAGAAGAAGAGTAGAGGATAGGCAAGTTTTCCAAGTTAGAAAATGGAAGGATCACAGGGCCCAGAAAGGAATCAGGGCACGTGATTAAGAGGTCATATATGGTATCTCTTCTACTTGATTCTTTGTTTCTAAAGTCTTTTGTGAGTCTCACGGAACATCTACATCGTACAACAAAGAGTGGAGACAGAAGATAGATTTACAGCCAAAAATGGTGGCCTATAATACCCAGGACTCAGGAGACTGAAGCAGGAGGATTATGAGTTTCAGATCGGCCTGAAGCTGCATAGCAAGATCCTGTTATAAATCAATCAATCAATCAATCAATCAATCAATCAATAAATAAATAGGACCAGACAAGTTAATAAACAAATAAAGACAGGAAAAGGAAAGAAAAGAAGAGCAATGAAACCCTCTGTGGGAGGAAATAGAATCTAAAATTGTTTTAATACATTATCTAAATTGTCTGATTTTCCACAAAATCAATTATGAGATATGTTAAGCACAGGAAAGTGTGGTAAGTATAACCTATACATATGAAAAGTGTAATCAGTAAAATTCATCTCTGAGGGACATCAGATATTATGCCTAGCAGGTGCAGGTTTTAAAGTAAATATTATAACTATGTTACAAGAATTCAAGTAAAGAATTAAAGAAAAGAATGGTAATAATGACTCATAAAAGAGAAAATATAAATAAAGAGAGAGAAATATAAAAAAGAAGCCCAATAGAAATTCTGGAATTATGATGTAGCAGAGCTTAAGTTTAATACATTTGTTATGCATGTGGTTTTTCTGGGCTGGACATGAGCTGGACATAATGATTGCTGCATTGGACATTTTGATACAAAACACTTGGAATAGCCTCCTGGGATCTTGGCCATGTAACCATAGCAATAAAATGGGTCAAAACTATACAGTTTAGCTGTTGTTGTTAGGTGCCATGGAGTCAGTAACTGACTCATAGCAACGCTATGTACAATAGGCAAAACACTATTGTCAGTGCTTCTCTGCTGTTCATAGGGTTTTCAATGGCAGATTGATTTTTGGGAGTGGGTTGCCAGGTCTGTCTCCCAAGTGTACAGCTTCTGGTGTTCCTGGAAGGTGGCCCATCCAAGTACTAACCAGGCCAAACCCTGCTTAGCTTCCAAGATCTGATGAGATCAGAAGGCATAGGGCTAAGGCTGCAGGCAATGTGGTTTAGCTAGGCCTATTATAATGATAATAGACTGTCAACATGCCCTCTTAATGGGAACAGGAGGAAGGGTCAGAAGACACTGGCAGGACCTCCAGAAGATCCTCCCCTGAGGTGCTGATCACTTATCCCTGTGGGCTTTGCCAGTGGTGCAGCCTCCAGAGGGCAGTTGTTGTTGTTGTTAGGTGCCCTCGAGTCGAGTCCGACTCATAGCGACCCTATGTACAGCAGATCGAAACACTTGCCGATTCTGTGCCAGGCAAACAATCTTATTTATGTTTAAGCCCATTGTTGCAGAGACTGTGTCAATCCATCTGGTGGAGGGTTTTCCTCTTTTGCGTTGACCTGCCATTCTTCCAAACATGATGTCCTTCTCCAGGGATTGTTCTCTCCTGACTACATGTCCGAAATATGTAAGACACAGTCTGGCCATTTTTGCTTCCAAGGCAGAGGGCAGTTAGGTGGGGACTTTGAAGGAATTCTTCCCCTGGGCGGAGTTGTGCACAAAGGCTGTATGTGAGTCACCCATACCTCCTCCTCCCCACCCCTAAGAAATCTCAATAAACATATGGTTCATGAAGTTTAGCATGACCTGTCCTTCTGTCTGTCTGTTTTCCTTTTGGCTTGCATACAACATTCATTAAAAGAGCTTACCTGCCATTTTGAGATGGCAGAAGAACCAAATAGTAAATTTGAGATAAATCAATAAAAATTACATAATCTGAAGAAGAGGAAGTAAGGAACATAAACAAAAAATAACAGCTTCAGAGACCTGTAGGACACCACCAAGATTCCCTATTATATTTGCAGAGTGTCCCAGAAGAGTGGAGAGGAAGGGAGAAAACTTATTAGAATAAATAATGACTTCAAATTTCCCAAATTAGCTGGAAAATTCATTTTCACATGATGCAGAAAGTTCAAGAAAATGCAAGCTGGGCACTGTGGTACACATTTGTAATCCCAGCTACTTTGGAAGCTCAGGCAGGAGGATCACACATTTGGGGTCAGGGGCAACCTAGGCAACTTGGTGAGACCTTGTCTCAAAAAAAAAAAAAAAAAAAAAAAAGCACCGGGTGTGGTGTGTGGCTCAGTGATAGAGTGCTCGCCTAGCATGCATGAGTCCCTCAGTTTAACCCGCAGTAGTAACACAAAAATAAATAAAATAAAATAAAATTCAAGAAAATGCAACTTGGATAGAGAGATATACTTAGACATTACAACCAAACTGTTGAAAGGCAAAGACAAAGAGAAAATTATTAAGATGAGGAAGAAAAGACTCATTATATACAAAAAATAATGCAATTGACAGTTGTGTGTGTGTGCATATATATATATATATATATATATATATATATATATATGTTATCACATTCATGATAACTATCATTCAAAACTGAAGGTTAAAAAAGATATTTTCTGAAAATTAAAGACAATTTATTCTTAGTGGATTTACTTTACAAGTACTATCAAGGAGTCTTTTGGGCTAAAGGAAATGAAATCATATGGTATCGCAAATTCACATGAAAAATTTAAGACATGAGGAGACATAATTATACACGTAAATGTACATTTTAAAATATATTTAAAAGTATATAGATAAACATATAAATATACAGGTAAATATGTTCCTCTTCTCTTAATTGATTTAAGAATTACATGTAACAATAATC